>VZSV01000209.1:996847-1070985 GCA_013398735.1 Nothocercus julius | reverse complement strand
TTATTTATAAAAAGATTTAGTTTTTTTGGCCATTCAAGAATGCTTCAGTTTGAGAACTAGACCACCCACTCACTGCTGATCAGTCAAAATTTCTGAAGCAAGGTAATAAATTACTGAAGCTTCCCCAGAACACGCACAAAAACAGGATAAATTACTTCATGTAGACAAGGAGGAAGCAGAGATGCAAAGGTGAAAAACAAATGTAGGAGTGGGGAGAGGCAGGATTGACAGCCGATCTGGTAAAAGAAGAGAGGATACATACTGCGGGGGGAGGAGTAGTGAAAGAGGAGTGATGCAACTGAAGATGTTAAAACATATTAATAAAACGACTCAGCACAGAGATGAAGAGGCTGCTAAAAAACATTAAGTGATATTTTGGTTTATATTTTACAGTCTGTGAAATACTGTGTGAAATATTCTCCTCAGCTCTGCGAAGCATATTAACTTAGAAAATCCATTTTTTTGGCATGTTCTGTAAATTGCAACCATGGTACCAACTAATCTCTCTCCCTTGAGACTTACTGTGATATACAAAGAAGATTCAGAAAATAACCCTCCCACCTTTCAACCACCTAGAAAAGTATTTTCTGCCCAACCTACAGTCCTAAGAAGTCAGTAGGACTTTAGAAAGTGATTTGAAGTTGATATCTGGCAAATCATTGCATCTGGAAATGATAAGTTATTCTGCACAAAGACGGAATGTTTTAACTTTCTAGTAAAACAACAACTGCTTTTAGCTAAGGGTGATGTTTTTCTATTAGGCCACTTTGAGCACCAGCTAATTTAGTTAATGTCACTTTAGGGTTATTTTAATGCATTATATCTTTCCTTCTGAGAACCCTCAAGATTTCTGTTTATAGGAAGCAAAGAATCTGGATTTGCGCACGAAGGACTAAGACACTCTAATAATTTTCTCTGAAACACGTTTGAAATGAGTAGGTTGCTGCCTTATTCCCTCAAACCTGGAAAGCATCAGGTAGATTTTCTTTTTTTTTTTTTTTTTAATAAAAAATAAAATAACGGTGTGAGTCTGAGATGGTAAATGCAGCTCACGAATAAGCTGCTGCTCTCGGTCTCGCACCTGGCCAGCACACGTGTGCAGGGTGTGCAGCACGCAGGGCGCAGCCTCCGTTCCCACCGACCACCACGTGGTCCTCTCAGCGACCAAAGCCCTTGGTGTGTGCGCAGCAGGGCAGCTCATGTTGCCGTGACTTTCTCAGGTGGATCGGGTTGTGCCTTTGGACACAGCCCTGAGCAAGAGAAGGTGCATTAACTGCTCGCTGCAAGGACGGACGGCGTGGGAGGCAGCAGGTCCACAAGACCACGCTCGTGTCAAGAGTTTCCTACTCTCTTTTTTCCAAGCCAGGTGGCAGTTGTCACTGAGCTATAGCAACTACATTTGGAATCGTCTCCTACCCCTTCCCTCCCATGACGGCACAGTCATAGCTGGACGACCCCAAGGAGGCCCATCCCTGCCTCCCTTCAGGAGCCAGTGGAAGCTGGGCAGGAGCGGGCTGCAATACCTTTGCATTCAGAGCCAGCGTGGGTTTGAGTTCAGCCTCTTGCACAAGATCATGGCAGAACCTGACCCTGCTGCCTTTTTTTATTTTTATTTTTTTTTTTTTTTTAAGAGCTGGGCATTGCCTAACCCACCAGATCAGCAGAGGAAGCTCTGAGATGTCTTTTTCAGACGTGTTCTGTGTAACGCAACATGTTGAAATTGCAATGAGCTCAAAACCCAGCTCACCAGAATCCAACAACGCTACAGAAAGTCAACTGCAAGCAGGTCTACAATGACCTGTAGCACTCGGTGGCACACCGAGTGAAAATTAATACGTGTCCTGTAAATAATTGCCTTCGTGCCTCATTGCAAATGTAGTAGTTAAGCATTCTTGTCTTGTGAGTAATTTCCTATTCACAGTTTGTGGGAAAGCAAAATGTAAAGAAAACAGGTTTAGGGTCTTTTTGCTTTTTTTTATGTTTTGGTTTGTTTTGGAGTCTGCTAATTTCAATTCTCGAACACCATGGGAGCCCACAGTTCCAATTTTCTTTTCACAGTATTAATGAAAACTGGGCACTGAAAATAGCTGGATTTTTCCCTTTTAGATTTTAAGCCACTTACAAGTACAGTCAAGAATAATAACTTTCTAATCCATTATTACACAATGCAGAACTGTGGTCAATTGCTGTTATTTCATGTAAATTTTTCCTAAGTGGTAGCAGAGTTTTTTTTAAAAATCAGTCTCTAGAGGCAATCCGGAAGGGCTGGTCAGCACTCTTAAGAGGAAGATTTCTAAGCAAGTGTCAGAGCAGTTGGTTTAAGAACAGATCACTACACGAGATATTTCCTATCACTGTTATGGTATGGTCTGAGCGTAATCACAGTCTTTATGATCTTCTCTTGTTCCTCACTGAACCATCCTCAACTTAGTATAGATAGCTTCAGATGTTGTGTTTGATTCTTAATTATCAGGCGTCTTTTTTGCATCTTGATTAGACTCCAAGGTATTGAGCTCCTCATCTGCAATCTGAAACTTCAGCTGGGATGAAGTTAGTGTCTTTCAGGTGCTGCAGACACCAGCAGAGACTGCAGTTACCTTCAGCGTAGCAGCCAGGGTCACCCACACATAGCTTCACCGCTGGCCTGTGAGCCAATGGATTTCTACAGCCTTATACTGGCCACTGTCTGTCCTTGAGATCATCTGCTGCTCCTGCCGACACGGTCACTCTCTTGCAGGCAGAGGCAGGGGAGAGGTGGGAAGGGGTGTGATACCCCTTGAGCACCCCAGTCTGTCAAATCTGTGAAAGGCAACAGTTTCAGCAATGTTACAATGTGTGGATTTATTTATTTGCGTGTATTTCAGAGAAAACATAGGCTGACCTTTGTTCAGAGCTTACATCTGAGAATGAGGTGCTCCTTGCTTATAGCGCGTATTTCCTTGAGCATTACATTCCTGAAATGGTCACTCACAAACCCCTATGCTTTATAAGATGTCCTCTTATTTTCTTATTCTTCATGTGTCCTGGGAGACCGTGCTAGGTTTAAAGGCATATTTTGAAGTTAAATAAAAGAAAAATCAGGAAGTCATTTCCCTTGCTGAACTGTTCTTTTTGCAAAAGACCAAACGAACATATCAAATTTACCAAGCAGGTGCTTTGAAAATGTTGCACATTTAAATAACATTGAGGTAGCAGTGGAATCTTCCTCAGACAGATGGGAGAAATGAGATAACTGTGAAAACGTTCTTAAAAATAAAAGGATGCCATCAGGTGAAAGGCAAGAGTTTAGGTAATGTTGAAAAATACTGCTTACGTGCATCTCGGGCTAACTCAGTTATTAAAAGAATGTTTTCCCATAAGCAAGCAGCGAAATGTGATTCAGTGGACATTAATAGTAAAGTTGGTTGTCAGCGTTTGGCCCAGATGTCTGTATTTTAAAGAGAAAGAGCAGACTTTTGTCTATTAGGCATTGAAAGAGTTTTTTCAGTAGCTTCAATTACTTCTCAGACAGAAATTAATTTCTGGAATTCACATACAGTAAGATAAGACTTTGTCTCATTTCCTCTGACTATAGAAATCCTCAGGAGTCTTTATTCTGCAACAGTGCACTGTGTCTTGTAAAACAATAAATGACACCCTATGCAGAAAAGAATTTCTTTTCTCTACAATAGCTACAATGAAGTAACAGGATATAATATAGTCACTGACTACTTTGAGACAGATTCCATTTCCTAATTAGGTATTGTCTACCTTAAAAAAAAAAAAAAAAAAAAAAGGCTTCTGAAGTGAAACTTCAAGATCTTTTGGGTAGTGGTAGAATAGACCAATTGTACCAACTTGTAACAGCTAAGAACTTTCAGGGAAAAACATATAAAGTTAAAATACTATTTGACATGAATGACAGTTTTTTTGAGTCTTACTGTGGTGCCTCTGTTCTTTCAGCCAAATAAAATGTCACCTTCTTTAAACCTATGTGGGATAAGTGCCAAGACGTGGTGCTTTAGCTCTAAGAACACAAATCACCAATGAATAAATTATGAGTAATTTCAAGGTGGTGAGAGAGCTAAGTTGTTTTTGGGTTCCGCAGCTTTTTTGCTGTGTTTTATTATTCATAGACCAATTGTGGATGTCTGTGACTGGTGGCTGCTTTTCACTGTGTTTGTCCAAACTTTCTACAATTGTCTGACCAGGTTTTATGGTTTGTGTGACGTTGCCTGTAATTATAGGTCCTTAAAATCGTTGTCTTGCCACCACGTCCTTTACAGTACAAAAGTCCAGTGGGGTGCTTGATGCTTTCATGCACCTTGAGCTAGAAGTTTGCCAACAATTAATACATTTCTCTAAAATGCTGGTTGCAGGCAAGGCCAGACAAAGCTCCCCTCAGGTGTGTATTCTAATCCTAGTGTTTCCTAATACTCCCAGTTAGCATTTACATTATCCTGAGAGCATTTTCAGCCGTGCCTAATGACTTAAAAGGCAGTTTTTGTGAGCCAACTTGGATGCTTAATGGCAGTGCTCTGCACTGCTCGGAGGGAAACCTAGGGTTCACCCACTGCTCTTTCTTGCTCCTGAGCTCAGCCAGGCTGGGAGTGCTGAGGATAGACCCCTCTAGGATGTTGGAAATGCAGATATAATCATAGGAATATTGCACAGGTTCAGACACTTCGTTTTTGTCCAAGACACTAAGTTAGATGAGAAGATCCATCTCTCCTATCCCCTCTGGAAGAGATTCTGTACACACACCTGCAGCAAAGGGAGGAGGTTATGGCTGTGTAAGCACTGTGTGTGCTTTTCACCTGGAAGTTCCTCACAGAATTTCTTACTCTGTTTCACTCTGCAAAGCCATGTAAGGAGATAAAATGTTTCACACAACACAGTAGTCCCTATCAAGAAAATTTTACAGGCTTAAGGGTCAATTTGGTTCATATCATAACTGAGTAGAATAGAATCTGTCCTAAGTGGGTTCTTGGAAGGCTGAGCCCTTGCTTAGTATAATTTAGAAGGGTTTCTGTCTCCCCCTCTCTCTCTTTCTCTCTGAATGAATTGTTGCTTGAAGGAATGACTGGTATTGGCATCAACAAAGGAAAGAGGAAATAAAAGAAGCTGAATGCAAAACTGGTCTAGAGTATAGCCCTACTCAAGGAATCTGTGAATTAGAAAAGATATGGTAGAGTTGCATAAGACTGTAAAACAAAAAGAAGCAAATATAATTAATTCGAGAAAAGCAAAAATCATCAGGAGTAGAGGAGAAATTGACAGGCTTATTGAAGGAGGACTAACTAACTGAGCATATATTATTTGTAACAAACTTATTGGCTGCTTAGCATTTGTTATAAGGGAGAAGTCTGATGTTTTTCCCCCCCCATCCTGTTTACTTGTCTTATTATCACTGCCCTCTCAGTAAATACTGCGGCATTACATTATCTGAGCACACAAAATAACTCTTGCGGTTGTCAAATTGGAGCAAGAGAGTATTCCTTTCCTCCCTGAACCAGTGTTCTGGCATTTAGATTGTGGTACGCCTGTTATTGCAGGTTATTTAGGCATTCTTTGCTTTGTAACAACAGTTGGACAAATGATGTTTTCGAAGGCGAAAATTAGATTTTCCTTGCTCTCCTTTTTCTCATTTAAAAGCCTGTTTGCTTACCCTGGCAGACATGAAAATGGAACAAGTGGCAAACGTGAATGTTTTAGGACCATTAGAGCGGGGTGCTTTGATAGACAGGCCTGACCTCACGAGTGTGATGTGCAAGATGCACATCCATAGTGGGGAGATAAGACTAACTCCTCTGTGCAAACTCCGTAATAACCTCTCCCTTATTTCATTATCTACCTACAGCAAATCCTACCAGGGCAGGAGGAGGAAGGGAGTACCCTGGCTCATCCGAGGTGATTCGTGAATCCAGCAGCACAACAGGAATGGTAGTTGGCATCGTGGCTGCGGCAGCACTGTGCATCCTCATTCTCCTGTATGCCATGTACAAGTACAGGAACCGAGACGAAGGATCCTATCATGTAGATGAGAGCCGAAACTACATCAGTAACTCAGCACAATCCAATGGGGCTGTGATCAAGGAGAAGCAGCCCAACAGTGCTAAAAGCTCCAACAAAAACAAGAAAAATAAGGATAAGGAGTACTATGTCTGATCTCAACATCTAAAAGAACGCTTGTATAGAAATAGTCTTCATTTTATCTGAGACATAATACAAACTTATTTACTTTACTTTTTATGAAGCACATACAAAAACAAACAAAAAAGACAGGGAATGCAATCAGAAAGGAAAGACTGTTTTTAAAAACAAGCATCTTATGCTCTTGTTTTTCAGAAACAGGAGCTGATAAATTCCCTAACATCCACAGTGTTTTCATTTACTCTGCCTGTCTTTATGTTGCTGGAACATTTCTGAAAGACAATGACGACACCACGCATTCATAAAGCAAGGAGTATTACTACAACATCAAGGCACAATATGAAACAAAACAAATAAATAAATAAAAAAACAAAACAGGAAAAAAAATATGAAAAAAAAAGAAGCTACCTATGATTCTGGATTTAGCCAAAGTGCTAGCGCTTTCGTGAGAAGTAAGTTAGTCTTATTGTCAGAGAAGACTGTCATTATATATGGTGACTCAACAAGCAAACATAACGAGTTTACCGTCTGGTGCAGTGAAGCAGTGATTGGAAACTTGCATTTGAATCAAAGTGCTGGCTTTTCTGAAGACTTGTGTAGAAGTACTTTCAAAAAGCCCCTTTCTGGTTGTGAGGAAAATAGTACGGAGGCCTTATTTTCAAAAACAAAAACATGGAATATAAGGCACATTTCCACAAAAAAAAAAAAAATCAAAAACCAACAAAAAGCAAACAAAAACAAGAGGGCATAGATGCAATCATTGGGAAATTTTCATGCACGCTTAATATGTTATTACATATGTTTATATAAAAAACACATCTATATGTGCTTTCTGGACTGTGATAAGTGATGTTTTATAGCCTGTTGTATAGAAAATGCAAACTATATCTGCTCTTCAGCCATTTTTGGTAAACTCAATGTTATAAGTGTTGCTAGGTATAGAGAGTTTTATGACATCTGGAGCAACAGACATACTTTAGTTTTTTGCAGCCATTATAAATTGTTACCAATTTCTTCTTTTCTCTTTCTTTTTTTTTTTTTTGTTTTGATTTACAGTATAGTGGTTATCCTAAGGGGGATGTGTATGAATGTATATAAGAGTCAGCTAATTTTTTTCTTACCTGTACAGCCTCTATTCTGTTGCAATTAAGTTTTAGTAGTTTGTATGAAAGAAGTGGACTAGAAAGAAAAAATATATATCTACTGTAACTTCTCTTCTCCCTCCTACCCCTATCTCTTGCTCCTGATACGCATCAGTGAAGTTGATCAGAATGGCCAGTTTTCCTAGAAATTTACACTCGTTAATTAGCTAAATATTTAGTGACTTAAAGTGGCCTTTGGCTTCCAGTCAAAGCTTCACTAATGGAGAGCCTGGTTTGCCTTACGGAAACCTTGTTCTTAAGAAATTATGAGAATGAAGAATTTCTTGAGAATCCTAGGAAGGATCATACAGTGTTTATGCGGCATTCTGTTATATGAACGAGAGCTGCTACAGCAGTGAGTGGCAAGATGTAAAAAAAAAAAAAAAAAAATTATCAGTTACCCAGGCCATTTCTACTGCAGAATTTACCCTTTTCTCCAAAAAGGAAGTAAACTTGAGGTGCATGGTGATACTTTTCAAGGGTGGGCATTTTGACATCTGAAAAAGTATTTTTAACTAACCTGATTGTGTGGTATTGCAAGACATCATAACCAGACTAATATAAGTTGATCATGTTTTAATGTAACACATAGCTTTTTTCTTACATATATACAATTTTAATGCATTTTAGTTACACATATACTACGTATAATGCTATAATTTACACGTTAAGTTCTTTTAGTATTGTTTCATTAAGTTCACAGCAATAATTCACAGCATAACATTTCATTTACGTGGAAGTTCAAAGGGAATATATTAGACAGAGAGAGGGCAGCTCAACAGAAATCAACCAAATCATTGTTAGGCCTCCCGGGAGGAATATGGATGTTCACACTTTACAGACAGGATGAAGGAATATAAATTAGCTTTAAACATCAGGCACAACACATTTTGTTGTGTGTTATTCACTGTAGCTAATGAGAAATGCTTAAAATGGGCACAGCTATCTATCTGAGCGTCAGAGCACCTTAAAAATACATGTAGCTGACATGAAAATGCTTCACTTGGAGGCTGACAAACAGCACATCAAGGTGTGTAGAAGCTTTTTTCTTTTTTTTTTTCATTAAACATTTACAGAAAAATGAGACCATATTCACAAAATCCATCCCAAATTCATTTCCTAGACCACTGTTCACCTGTGGTATTCATGGTTTCTCCCACCTTTACAAGACAGCTGTACTCAGGGAGAGGTAGGATCAGACAAACAGAAGGCCATTGAGGGAAGCTTGAGATTGCAGCTAGAGGGGGAGAAGATGAAGTTGAAAGCCAAGTGATGCTCAGAGTTAAAGGATGTCAGTGTTTAAAGGTATATGGAAGATCAAGAATACATGTCTAGACATGACATAGAGTTTGGTTGGGGCAAGATGAAATGGTCTTTTCAGCTTGATGTTGATTGTATTAATTAAGTAGCATGGTCAGGTCAACTTCCAGGCAGTTTGGTAGGTTAATCTTTAACTAAATCCATACATCAAGGAAAAAAAGATCTGCTACTACTATAATAAGCAAACACACTTTTAATACTGTTTCTGAAGGTTCTCCTTTTTCTCTTTAATTTCATTGTTTAACACAAAACAAATATGGACATTTTGGAAGTACCCGTAGGTGGATTAAAGATCCTTTGTGTTTTAAGAACAAAGAACCATAAAACAACTACCTAATAGAAAATTGGATCCTTTCTCTATAATAACTAATTTGTTTGATTGAGATGGCTTCATTTCTATGACTGTATTGTGTTGCCTTTTTTAACAAAACACTAAATAATGTGTGAAACTATTTCAACCCGAAGACATTGGAGAGAGGCCCAATGCCCCTAACCTTATAGTGCTTTCTGTGATAGATATTTACGATTTTTTTATTTGTTGCAAGGCCAATTTATTCATTATTGGAAATGCTAAGCAAGTGGAATTTACTGTTTTGTTAATAAAAATGTTTCTTAATACAAATGTTGGTTTGTTTCTTCTCTTGTCCTTTGATTTGAAATATGTGTTTATCTTAAAGCAGTGACAACCAAAGAGTTGAAAGTGGTATAAAGCTACAGAGATTCATGTTAGGAAAGTTACCTCGGTGTTCTTTGTGCACTAAAATGAAAACCTTAAATTCTTGTGTTCAGCACCTTCCATTAACAATTAACACCTTCATGTTTTTTTGTTTGTTTGTTTTTGCATAAAATTATTTCTTTTGGAATTTTTTTTTTTTTTTTTAATAATCAAAAAATCAAAACTTGATGTTCTCTTTTCCTGCTAGCTCCTGGAAAGAGGGAAAAAAAAGAATTTTTTTTATAATGTTCTTTTTTTTTTTTTTTTCCTGGTAGAAAGAAGATGGCAGAAGGTAAGGTAATGAGATGAAAAATTAAAACTGAAAATATTTTCTCCTGTCTAAAGGATGGTTTAAAATTAGTGAAAAAATTAGCATACTTCAGATCCTTAAAAAATCCTAGATAGTAATTACAAAATTTCAACCATAGCTAATCCATTACATGAGTATTTTTCTATTTAACAAGGCATTTAAATTCATGGCTAACTTCACATGAGCATCTAATCCTATTGATTCAAGCAAGTGCCTAAAGTTGCCTAAATGCTTTGGGGAATGAGGATGGAATTAAGCCTTGGGATCTAAACTCCAAAAAGAATTTAAGTGTGCATCTTCTTCTGTCACATCAGTAGCTTCTTTGACTTCAATAGGATTTTTTCATCTGCTTAATTAGGTATAGAATTAAGTATTTTAGATAATTTAGGTGCAATTGTATACAGAGAAACTGGCCCCTACCTTCTGTTGGTATAAAGCTGTTTAACTGAGAGTCTAAACTGTTTATACTAACTTATTACCACTTTTTTGAGGGAGGAGGAAGAGGGGAGAATTAATACAGTACATTCTGTTTAGGAACGTGCTCTATGCATACGCAAAGGACCCGTAATGATAGTGATTTTTGTTCTACCACCAGAAAATACATTTAACTGTCTAGGTTTTGATCCTACACTGTATTTTTTCATTTTTCTTAGGTCTACATTCTGTTCTCCCTCAAGAAAAAAAAACTAATGGTTTCTCAGTACCTGCATCAGCCATTATTAGTTTATTGCTTTAAGTGGTTGTGTCCACCATCAATCATCTCTGTGGCTGAGTAGCTAAAAAACCCTCACAAGGTGAGGATAAAAGAAAAAAAAAATAAAGCAAGCAAAAAATACAACAAAAAAAAGAACAAAACAAAACAAAACAACTTAGAAGAAGGGAAACAGGCACTTGAATATGCTGCAAATGACAGCTGCGTGTATTAACTCTGCCAACATGACCTCTATGGCTTAACAAAACAGTTTTAAACTGGGTATCTAAGTGCCATTTTTATACTGATTACAGAAATTTGCCTCTAAAGTCAGTGCAGTCCTGTCTGCGGGTGCTTAGAAACCTTATGCTGATGAGAGACTTGTCAGTACCATTTTATGTGGGAGCCAAGGCGCTGGGATTTATTTTAAAGCCCCCTTCCCCTCTCTTTGAGTCAGGTGTTTTCAAGCATTTTCAAAGTTAAAATGTTTCTGGCCCCCCTGAGGGGAGGAAGGGGGAGAAACCCACAGCGCCGTTAAATCAGTTTACAAGCTGTGCGTGCTTGTCGGTGGCAAAATTGTGTGCTGCTGGTCGGGGTGGTCCCTGCCCAGCTCTGCAGGGAGACCGAAGGCGTCCCAAAGGATTCACCTCTGAGGATAAAAGGAAAAGAGGGTCCTCACCCGCTTAGGTGAGAGGCACAGGGCCATTAACCCAAACCTCTGCCCCCTGTCCATGAAGGCTCCTTCCTCCTCAAGGTTTTTGAGGGACTTGAGCCATGTTCTCCAGGAAAGAGCCTGTGTCCCTTCACCTGTTACGCTGCCTTGTACACCCATCTCCAAATCCCCTCGGAATGGGGGACTTCCATGGAAAAAAATGCTCTTCCAAGCAATGGAGATGGGTTGTGCTAGGCTTTTTTGTTTTTGTTGTTGTTGTTGTTGTTTTTTAAGCAAAACATGATACTGACATGAGCGGTAGATGTATTTCAAAGAACGCAGAATTTTTTGTCAGTAAATTGCCTTTAAGTATAGTAATTTCATGCCAGCATACGCTTAAGAGTTTTAGAAATCCAAGCCGGTAATCCTCAGGAACCCCTGTCCTGGAAGTGACAAAGATATTACCTCGTTTGTTAAAGAGCTCGGGGCCGACAAAACAGCTGGCAAGGCGCAAAAGCCACAGCCCGGGAGAAGCAAATATCACAAGGGGAAAAAAAGGGAATTTGGGCAGCCAGAAATAAGGGCTACTGCCTTAGCTGGGCCCTTACAAGCAAGTTAATGTTCAACAGCATGTAAAATCTTATTGAACAAGAAATAGCAGAATATATTAGTGATAGTTTGGGATGTAAAGTCTGAGAAAAAGCAAGCGATGCCCGCAGCTCCCCTCATCCTGGGGGCAGCCCCAGCCCCTGGTCAGCAGGGTTATATGGGGTTTTGCCTGATCTCTTTAATGCAAACAGCTGCGATGAGCCCACATGGTTGATTTTTAGATAAGACCATCGTTTTTTCCCTTGGAAATCAAAACGCACCCGCGCGGGGAAGGCGAAGCAGACAGCAAGCAAGCGGCTCCCCAGCGCGCCCAAGCCTGGAGCGGGCAGCTGGCGCGCGGCCAAATGGCTGCCGGAAAGGCCCCAAAATGGCTGCCGGAAAGGCCCCAAAATGGCTGCCGTCGCCTGCGACCAGCACCAGCTGTGGTCCCTCGGCACCAGGGCCTGGTCCTGCTGCCCGCCCCTCCTCAGTCCCTCGTCCTGGCACCCCGGTCTCCCTCTCGGTGCTTTATAAACGGGGTCTGCTGTACCCCCGTGGTGCAGGTTGAGTCGTCCACGTGTGCCTGCCACAGTCCTGTGGGATGAGGCGAAGCCCTGCAAAGCCGGGTTAGCAGTTACGCTCGAGCCCGTTCTGCGAATCGGGAGTTTCTCAAAGGCCCAGATGGGTGGATTGCGGTAGGAATTTTTGGTAGGAGTTTGGTAGCCATTTTTCTTGGCTGTCACATTCATCCAAAAAAAAAAAAAAAAAAAAAAAAAAACAACTTTAAAAACGGTGGCATTAATCAATACATTGCCCCACCATCAAGAGAAAACAAATACCTCCCTGACGATAATATTGCAGAAGGGAAAGTTTAACCACAGCAGATTTCCTTCTCATTCAGCACCGCGTTCGCAAGTCCTGGAGAACTTTTAGGCCACCCATCGTGCAACCCAAGACACCTGAGGTCCAGTTTTCAGATGAGAACAACACCCTTTGTCCGTCCTCTGCTCCCAGTTTCCACGGGCATTGCCCTGCTAGCTCAGGGGGAGTTGGGGAGTTTGGTTAGGACGTAGTTCATGGCTCTTCCCTGCCTGCAGGCCCAGCTGGAGCAAAGCACCGCGCTCCAGAGGAGGCAGCAGCTCAGGCAGCGTGGTCCAGTGGGTTAAGTCACCCCTGAGCGCTGTTGCACTCCTGATTTTCTGGGATGCCAGGTTTCAGAGATTTGCGCCAGAAAATGGACTGCAGTTCGGTGCTCACTGCTCCGGTGACAAGGGCTGTTACACCGTGCGGAGAGGGACAAGCCTCAGGGCAAAGAAACGTAAAACCTCAGGGAGTAAAACACAAACAAGCCCCAGCTTTCCCTCCTGTCTGCTACTCGGCTTTTTTGGGCTCACAGGTGAATTTTGTTCCTTGCAGATTACATGCGAAGAGGTAGCAATTTTGCTGTCTATCAGTCCCATTAGCAAATGCTGAGCCTTTTACCAGGCCTTTAGTACTCCCTCAGTGACTCCTGTAGCCTTATTGAATGAAGTCCCCCATTGGATTTCGGGGAGAGATGGCAGCTGTTGGGTAACTGGGTCAGCTGAATCATGGTTGTCGGTGGAGGGTATTTGGGACAGGAGAGTTTCTGTCCAGCCTGCTGATGTTTGGGAGATACCTGAGTGCAGGCTTTTTTTAGGGAAGTCTTCCAAAATGCTGATAGCACAACTCTACCGCCCCTGACCTAAATCAGCTTCTCGTCTATTTTAATAATTTTGTCTAAGTAAGGACTGTAGGACTTGACCCCTAGGTTGAGGGGCGAGTACTCCCCGGAAGGAATACACCTATAGAGCCAAGCTGCTGCGGAGGATCCGACTCCCAGGCTGCACTTCAGAATGTGCTTTAAACTGGGTGTAGTCTGGTCCCATGGGCTAAGGGGTAATGAGTGGTTAGGGTGCCCTAGGTGCACTCATGGAGCTCATCTTCTGATCTGTGCCCTGCTATACACAAGTGTGCTCTTAATACCTCATTATAATGAGGCTAGGATATTTTTTAATGGGAAGTACACAAATTCAAGCACAAGTAGCTGTTATGTGCTAAGCCCTTCTCTGTATTTTTAGAGGTCTTAGTGTCTGTACATTTCAGGCCTTCATCTTTCTTTTTACCCCTCACAACCCCTCATTCCTTTTTTTAACCCAAAATATATGGAATCGTAGTCAAAGCCTTATTTTGTTTGAATAGCTTGAGATGAATATAGCAGTATTTTTAGATAGACGCTGTAGGAGGAAGCCATATTATCAACACTTAGATCAGAGCAGTGCAATTACTGACGTGTAGGGATGTGCTTTTAGCAAAGCTGGAGCTTGGCGGAGCTTGAGATGAATGTTAGACTGGAAGAAACAGCTTGGGGAGCCCAGAGTTTGGCCAGCCCTATGGCCAGCTTAACAACACTAAACAGCCCCGGCCTTGGGGAACTCCGAATCCCCATTTTGTGACAGAGGTCCAGCTATTAAACAAAATTTTGACATCCTTCTCCAACCCAGTTTGCACCAAAATCAATTCCTTCTTGTAAGGGAATGAATCTTAATTGTTTCCTGATTTAGTCAATATTAAAAATATCATGAGAAACCACAGGAGATTGAGCTACATTTTGAGATCTTTGCTTATATCTTCTACAGACAGGAAAGTTGCCATTTCCATTAAGATTGAAACTTCCCCCTAGCATACTGCATATTATTACAAACATTTCATACAAGTATTCTGAAGTCATCATTAATTCTTTTAGATTTCCTAGTGTTAGGCGTCAAAGACAGATGATACAGACTGATGATAAAAGATTCCTAAATCTTTATTCTTGTAAATGACCTTATTTGTGCTTAAGTGGCTGCTTATAAGCTTTGGCTACGTTCTGAAAATCGACTTGAAGGGTCTTTCTATGTTTCCTATGTCAACTTTTAACAAAAGTTAACTACTAAAGAGAAATGTTGACTGCTAAAAGAAAGAAGTAGACTACTAAAGAGATCGAATGGGGAAAAGTGCAGCATAATAACTTGGCATAAGTATCTACTCTGTCTGATGATGCAAAACACCCGTTAACTTCACCGTAAGCAGGGATTTCATCCCTACTGTGTATCCCCCAGATACATCAGCATATCAGAATATGTTACAAAAAGCAGATTGAGAGGAAGGATACAGCCCAGTACAAACATCCTAATACAAAATATGGAAAAGCCAATTCAAAGAACCTAAAAACAATCTGATCTCCTGAAATGGCCAGTAGGCTACTGTAGATCTATGACTTATTTTTGCAAAGTTCTTAATGGCCATTCATAACTTATTAGAGATGTGTAATTCTGGATATCTTACAGCAATATATAATGCAGCCTAGCAAAACAAGGACCATACAAAAGAGACAATGGAATTTTCAAAATTGCTTTCAAAAATTGTGCAGGCACTATGTAATGGAAGTGGAATAAAATTCTGACTGTAGGACTTTATGATGATAGTATGGAAACAAAGTGACGAACAAAGTGACGAGCCATAGTATTTGCAACCATTTGGGAAAATAAAGAGGAAGGAAAAAGGAGTAAGGATCAAAATGCATCCCCATATCCCAGATGGACAATAAGGTTTTACTGCCCTTGTGACTTTGTAGCCCCTCAGTTCTGTAAGCATTTGGGGGATGTTTGCAAAAACTCCTGGATTTATGACTCCAACTGCTTCTGACAGAGCTAAGCCAGCCTAGCTTTTATACTGTAATAAATACCTCAGCATAAGTTTGGGCTGCACACTTTTCAGGAGTAAGAAGCTTTTTCATTATACACTTTTCTAGTATGCGCAGTGGGAATGAAAAGAAGATGGTGATCTTGACTTAAAAAAATTTCCGATTGCTAATGTAAGTTAATATCCATGACTGAGCCACTACTGAACATCAGACGCATGCTAGAAGTTTGTGATACTGTGTCAGGGTGAGCCAGGATATGCTGCTCCAGGGAGGTCCATGGCTATAAATCTGATACAACTTCACAGAAATTAGTAGGATTACAGCCTTCCTCAGAGATATTTTATGTTGGCATAACTCTGTTGACTTCATTGCAGTTATTCATGGTTAGACCAATGTAAAATTGAGCCCAGCAGTATATATCCATATCACCGGGATTTACAGCTCAGACCTTCACTCTGCCTGGGACAATGGAAAGAGCCAGACTTTCTCATCTTTTTACTCCAGATGGAATGTTAAAATTCCTTCTTTGCAGCTCTTACAACACAAAGAGTGATAGATGTAATCAAAAAGACCTTTCATCTCTCCTTTTTTTATTTTTTTTTTTTTTAACCTTATTAGAAAAATCAGCAGTTCTGCAGAGATGATCCTTCAAGGTATATACGTTATGTTGTTACTACAGCAACGGACAGCAGCGACCATGCCAAGTTACAGATAAACTGAGTCCTTTTTGCAAGACCAGATCAAAACTAAAATGGTCAGGATAAATCTGCTGTATTTAAAGTTGGTAGAATTAGACTCTAAACAGGGCAAATGCAATTTGGAAAAATACCTATTTTAGAAAAAAAAGCACCTTGTGCTGCACAACCTGACAAGTTAGAAAGGTGAGAATGTGTACCAGGTCTTCAGCAGCTCTAGACTCATTTTGTACGATTCCACCAAGGGTTGGAACATCTCTTGATTAGGGACTGAGGCAGATCTCTAAGCAAAGGGTAGCACAATATTCACAGTAATGGCAGAGCCTAAGGGAAGGACAGGACTTTCCAAAGACCGTGGATGTAAAAAAATATATATAATTTAAGGTGCCTCATCTTGGATTGTCTGCTGTGTTTTTCTTTCCTCTGCTTCCTCCAGGGATGCAGGTAAGAGACACAAGGGGCATAGGGGGAAAGGGCAATCTTCTTTTACCTTTCTCTTTTTAACTTGCCCTTCACTCCTCTTCCTCCATGGAAGAGGCAGGATCTCTACTCTTGCTAAAGCAACCTTAAAATAAATACTGGATTTGAGTTATTTCAAGCCCTGAACCCATATAGGCACCTTAATGCAGGCCAGCTTTCAAGAGCACCCAGTGATGTGAGCTATTATGTGCTGATCTTTTTAGAAAAGCTGACCATAAGTTCTATTTTATTTACCAGCTAGCCAGCCTACACTAGAAAGTTTGTGATGCAGAAATACTTTCATAAATTATGCCAACATATTTCCTAGCAGAGCTGCTGCTGCTTATGCTGGGCAAAATGTGTTTTTGGCAATAGAGGCTAAAAAGAAAGAGCAGATAAAATATCAAGGACAAAGCATTATGTTTGTGTAGCTGTATCTAATTTAGCTCCATTTGCTAATATAGCTGCATTCTCCTGTACAAGGTGAGAAAGGAACATATCCCTGGACCAGTACTGCTCTATTGAGAGCAGTCTCATATCGGTTTTCCTACAGGAAAACCAGGACAAAGAAGCAGAACAGCTATGAAGAATAAATTAATTACTGAAGTACCATACCCATCTTACTGCAGTATGTTTTTAGGATTGGATGGAGTTACAGGAGCTCATTAAAGCTACTGTGTATTAGCTGAGCCACTGCATCCAGACATATGCATGTTTTGAGATTGCCTGAAGAGTACTATGTCTTACCTCAAGCAAAAAGAAGGAAGGTTGAGACTTAGGTATTTTGCCCCCGACTTGGGGAAAAGAAGCATGCTGATGGGGAGTGATGTCAGCTGAGGAGACAGGTGGTAGCTTGTCAAGCCATCGTGACTCATCTGTATCGAATCTTCTGCCTGTACCCCTAGCTACAGCTAACTAGACTTCTAGGCAGATAAAGAAATAACAGTAGAGATTGTATGAGGAAAATAGCTAGCTCTTCAAACATGCTTAGCTACTCAAAAATGCTCCTGGAGGGGGAGAAAAGAAAAAAAAACACAGCTCAATTAAGACAGAGTCCTAAATAATTCACTGACTTTTTAAAGTTTTACAGTCTCTCTTTCTCTCTCTCTCTCATTGATTTCTGACTCTCTTGCATATTCATCATTATATGGCATATTATTGAATTACTGACTCTTGCCAAAATGAAACAAACTAGTCAATTCTTAATGTTCTTAAAAACAACAGAAAGAGGGGCAAGAAATGTTCTCTTCATTATCTCTGTCATATGGTTCAACCATGCTTGCTTGGTATTTTCAAATTGTTGCATTCAGATGTTGAATATCTCCAACTTCCATTCAATTTTCTGACTATTGGCAAAGTTAAACTTTTCCATAATAGAAAGTCTACACAGTCCTTAAAAGCATAGAAATGGACACACTGCATCTTGGGAAGTAGGATAAGATTAATTTCGTGTAACTCTAGCTCATATTTAAATACGAGGCTAATTTAGTTTTTTTTTTTTCTTTTTTTTAATAGTCATCTGATAGAAATAAACCCTTTCAGGGAATAACATAAACCATTTTAGATGTCTACTTTGGGAAAATCTAAATTCTGCTTTCACTGCCTCTTGAAAGAGTCCAGACACCTCACATTACAGGGTTTTGTTTCTTCAGTAAAAAACTATTTAACTGCAGCAAGACTGCATATAGCCAGCACTTCCTCTCTGGAACGTCTTCCAAGATTAACAGATATTTCAAACTGAAGCATGAAAAAGATTTTTTTTCTAGGGTGCAAAAGCAATTTAACCTTTTCTTGTAGATATATTCAAAGAGGGATTACCCTGCACATAAAAAACTATGAATATCCTCAGCTCCCTTTGTGGTCAGAATTTGTTTAATTGGGGACTACTGGTTCACCCAGTGGGCTGGAGAACAGTTGAATTATTTGGGACCTCACAGGAAGCTCAGGGCAGAGCTGGTCAACACATATAAGCTTCCTGAGCCTTAATCTTAACTTGCATAAATCTTCCCCTTTCTGTGTTGTGTGACTACCCAGCAAAATCCTGATAGGTACAGAGGACAGGCCATTCCGCTCTTCTTCTGGAGAGCAGAAAGACAATAAAAAAAGCAAGTCCATTTCTCATGTACTGGAAATGTGAACATGTGCAGCCTGGAGTCCCAAGGCTGATTTAAACTGGAAAACAAGGCCTTGATAAAAATAAACAATATTTCATTCGTGGAGCAGAATCACTGAAACGCACGGAAACGTCATTTATCTGATTACAGGCAGCATCCAATTAAGCATTCTGGCCTTGAATATTTAGGATGTTAGAGAAGGGGCAAGGGGAAAACAGAGACAATAACCTCTAGGATAGAGTGCTGGAGCTTTTTCTATTCTTCCTTATCTTCTCCTTTTACCTAAAACTTCCTTCTTTTTGAATTTTAAGTATTCAAGAGTACAAGTTTCTGTGCATAGTAGGAAACCTGCAGACTGAGAACAATGTAGATACGCTTCAACCACTTTATACCTCACTCCAGTCAGTACAATACTGACTCAAGCGTACCTCCAATAAACCTTTCCAGTGGTTTGGTTGTTTTCAATTAGTTTTAAGCATTCCTGCGTTATAGAGCAGCCTTATGTTTTTATGTACTATAAATACCCCATTCACTTCTTTGCAGTATCTATTGCAATTTAGCTATTAAAGAAGGAAAGTGGAACACATCTAGTGAACCTTACAGTTGCAGAGTAAATAAAATTTTACTGTGCATTTCTTTCTCAAACTTTATGGGCTGCTTCCATGTAATTAGTATACAAGATTATTTCTAGGGTCTTGGATTGAAGAAAAAAAGGGAGTGTTGGCATTTGCCAATAGACCTTATCAGAGAAAAATGGGAATCATCATTTCTCCACCACCGCTTCCAACGTGGAACTTCTAACGTGGAGGTGAATATATATATGTATATAGAACGTATGACGATGGAGGTGAATGTATACAGGTAGCATATGATAGTAGTATTCTTTAGACTTCCCTCTTTAAGAAAAAAAAAAAAAGGCAAATTTGCACAGTGCTTCCTGCAGGAGGTGGGGAGAAAGGTCCTAGGTGTTTCCTCTTAAGTAAAGACTACCAAGGTGAAGAGTCAAACTTTGATTTCATGGCAGTGTAAGTGAGTAGGGCAAGGGGGGCAGTGCAGACAGCTGTGGACACAGGTCCAACGTGCTGCGACTGCCCTTTGCCTTGTGTGTTACCATAGCCCTGCCTCCATCATCACTGAAATACTGTGTTCCCATCAGCAGGGAGACAACAGCTCTGCAGAGTTTCCTCTCAGCTCATCTTTGGGGTCCCTGTCTGTGTCTTTCTTTCCAGCATTGTGGTTTTCCCTGATGTCCTTTGCAACCCAGCAAGCTCCAGCCAGGAGCAACCTGGCAGCTCCATGATGGTAGCTGGGGTGGAAGAAGAGGAGCAGATGAAGAAACACAGATTGCCTTCTTTCAAAAACACCTTCCAGTTTCATTCACACAAGCCTTTTCAAGATAACTCACTCTTATCCCTTCCAACACCCTTAGCCTCAGGGCCATTTCAAGCTCCTTTGTCACATCTAGGTCCTCCAAAACCTTATTCTTCTCCCTGGGTGCCCTGGTGGTCTGGTCCTGGTGGTCTGGTCCTGGTGTTCCCTCTCAGCCTCCTCTACTCCTAGTGCTCCAGAAAGCACCACAGTTACATCGTGTTTCTCTGGAATTTTGGGCATAAAGGAACCATAGAGAGAGAACCAAATTTCAGCACTTTCCAAATACATATACTCAGAGTCCTAGAGATGCATCTTACCATGCTGTGCCAAAAAGTACATCTGATTCAGCCTTTGAAATAGCACAAGGACACATGAGCTCACTGAATTTTGAGACTGATTTTGGCTCCATTTTTCTGCAGCTCCTCATGTCCTAACTGATGGATTGATTGATTCATCATTAACAACGTGAACTTTCAAAGGCAACTAGTGGGAGTCTTGCCATTTTTACTAGCAAGAACAGGCTGTTGCGTATGTTTCCCACATGGGAATATAGCTCGCTGGCATGGAAAACCCCCCAGAAATGAGATCACAACTCACAGGTCAGTTTAGCACAGAGAGCTCACACCGAGCGAACTGCTATGAGTACAATCAGCGATGCTGCAGCTTTTTTAATGTTTCTTTTTACACTCTGATTTCATTTTGACCTGATTTCTTTCCCATTGGTACCGTGTGTGAGGACACACCATGTAGGAGCCATCTAGTGCTGTTGCTTAGTTGTGAGGCCATGGGGCATCCGTGGAGAGACGTGAGGTGTGTGGCAACGAGTACCAGGCAAGCTGCAACACACTCGTTATCTGAATCTCTCCCCTGTCCGTGGAAGGACCTACCTTGCTGAGGCAGCCTCACCGGCTTCAACAGGGTATGTCTGTTTTAACCCTAAACTCCCAGGCCGGCTTGAACGGAGTAACATTCACAAAGGCCCTTGGAAAGGCGCTTGGTCTCGTATGTTGTACTTCAGTGAGCATCATCATTTCTTGGTCGTAATATCAAGGGGAGATATAATTAGATTTATATTTATGTGCTTTTTGCAAAGTGTAGGGTTATTTTCTGTTTATGCTATTGCCGCTATGGGATTACAAACAAAACTGATGAACACATTATTATACCTTTATGAGGGCGAGTTATTCGACACATGAATGCTAGTGACACTTCCAGCACTGCGCTCATCATGCTTATTCTGATCGAAATCACTTAAATAATACATGAACTCATGCATATACATGGTGCAGCTCAGCTCTTTCGTTAGGAGCCCTGCTAAATTGTCGCAGCTCGTCCTCCCAAGCGCTCACATGTTTGCAGGGTGAAAGTCCTTTTGTTTGTCTCAGGCAGGTTGCAAAATCTTGCTGAGATATCATTTCAGATGTGTTTAGCTGCGTAACCTACTTTAACAAGGGCGACGTACAGCCTTTGCTTTTGCTATTCCTCTCGGGGGGAAAAAAAGAGGGGGGGGGAAACGAAGCTTATGCAAAAAATATTAGTGCATGAAAAAGCCAAATGAAAGGGAACGTAGATTGGATTTGGTAATTAAGGTTTTGTACTGGGACTCTGAAGCTTTGGGTTCCGTTCCCTGGAGTTTCTATAGGACCTTGGGCAACGGCATCTCTGTAAAATGAGATAATGGTTCTCTCTTTTCTTCACCCTTTGTCTTGTCTATTCAGCCCTGAGCTCTCCGGTACAGATACTCTATGAGAGTATTTATACGGTGCCTGCCATACCAAGGCATACATATTGAGTAATAGTAAGGAAAATATTTGTGAAATTATGTCTTGTGTGCTCCAATTCAGTATAATAAATATAAATAAATATGTGGAAGAATGTGTATTTCCAGAAGAAGCTCCTGTTCCCAGTGTTGTGGGGCAGAGAAGCAAGACTCAGTGTTGAGGTCAGGCAATCTGTGCACTAAACAGAGCTGGCACAAAGAAATGGCTCCATCTTTTGCATCTTGTGTGACCTCTGCTTAATCTGGAAGTATTGCAATAGAGGAAAAAGAAATCCTAGTGAGAGGACTGATGTTCTCAGAAGTGGTAAGAGAGCAGGGGAAACACAGAGAGTAGGAAAAAGTTATACTTGACCACGCATCCATTTTTAAAGGACCACGGGGTTGCTGTTTTTGCAGGAGGAGAGCACCTCCTCCCAGCCTTGCAAAGAACCTGAGCATATGGCTTTGAACCTAAGCATATGGCTTTGACTTGGGGTGGCTGGGAGGATTTCTCCTCCCTCCGTGAGAACAGTGCTTGGTATTTCTGGTGAAATTAAATGAAAGCATCCGAAGCAAACAAACTCTCTTCCCCCTCCACCAACCAAATCAAATTGTGATAATGAAACAGTTTTAAATCATGAATCCACACCACAGCAACTATTAGACAGAGGCACTGGGGGCTGCTAAGGAAGCCCCGCTGTTCATTACCTGGCACGAGTGCCCACCTTCTTCAGCGCAGGATGATCCATATCCATCACTTCCAGGGACGCTGCCACGATCCCAGAAGTCTGCCGAAGTCCGCAGTCCGTAACAGGCCTGTTTGGCTCCTGCGAGTGCACAGAGAGGACAGCACAGGGCACGAGCAGACGTTTTGCTCGTGAAGGCGTCTCCAGTTCGCTAGCTGTGACTGCCACGTCGCAGGCACCTGCGTCCCCATCTAGTCCTGACACCCCCAGGCGGCCTGAGTGACCCGCCTGCTGTGCGGCGGTCGCTCGGCCCTCTGCGCTTTGCACGGGTGGATCGTGTTCTCCTGGGCTGCTCCTCAGCAGCTCGTGCCTTTTCCCGTTGTTTCGCTTCCAAAGGTGTGCTTTTCCCCAGGGCTTTGCTGTTGCAAGGCTATAGTGAAGTGAGCAAAAAATGGGGAGTAATTCGTTAACTGCGGAACTTCCAACCTGTTTGTTGTCACTGGCCACCCACTAGAAGCTGAACAAAACCTGAAGAAAAGGGGAAAAACAGAGCTCTGCCGAGCAGCTTCCTTGCAATTCTCTGGCAGGTTTTCGTATCTTAGGGGAGTCACTGGCCTGGAGACTTTGGTTAGAAATCTTTCTGTATGTCCTCCTGCTTCAGGATCCTGCCACACAGATTTATCCCAAGAATGAAATGCATTCCTGTAATCTCCTGTACCAAGAGGGATGCGAAACAGTGAAGTCCTCAGGGCTGAATTTGTCTCTTTAAAGCCTGAAACGACCCAATGTCTGGCTACTCCCAGAGGCCAGAGGGCTCAGGAAGGCTCTGGTCCAGGAAATGCTCCCTTGGGTGTTTAGATTTTTTTTTTCATGCTTTTCAGCTTAGTGAAGTTAACAAGATTATATACCTGCACATTCAAGCACGCGAGGTTTTGAAGTATCAGATTTATGGCTAATGCATGTGCCAAAGAGTGTCTGATAAAGATATCTCTGGAAATAGTGAGAGCTGCAGAGGAAGCGGGAGAACTTTGCACTGCATTGTTATGTTTAGAAAGAAGAGTCTGCTCTTGCTGTGAGAATTTCAGATCGTTTTTCGCTCTGGACAGTCTGTCAGGGAGAAAAAGACAGAAATGATCAAAGGAAAAGAAAGCGAGGCAGTTGTTTATAAGAAGCGACTGCTACCATTCTTATCCTTGTATGCTGAAGGTCTGCTCACGCCGCTGTTGAAGCTGGTGGCCAGCCTTGCATGCCTTCAGTGGCAAAAGGCCTAAAGGAATTGCCTGCCTCGAATCTTTTTATCTTTGTAATAATTGTGAAGTGTTTGTGCCAGCTGGTCACTGCAGGCCATTTTCTACCTACCCTCCCGCCTTCGACTCTTACCCTCCTATAGGTAACAGTCAGGAAGCTTGTTATAGCTGATGCAAGGTAAGAGAGGCTCTGCCATGCAGTCTGTAGTTGCCACATGCCATCCTTTCCAGGCTTTTTATGTTACAAACATTTCTTTTTAATACCTCAAAGAGAAATACTCAAGTAATTAGAGCTGCAATTTCCTTCCTTAGCTTTACTGTTTCTTCTTTCCTGCGTAGATTATTTCATTTAAGCTGATATCCTGAGCAATTATAGTACAGCATCATTTGAGACGTAATCACCTCTGGCTAACCTCCTCAGGATCCCTTGGATACAAATGTGGTGGTATTTAAGCATCCCAGAGAGAGAATTTCAGTGAGGAAAAAATGATACAAAACTAGTATTTCCCAGTAAATTTGGTGAGGAATAAAGCACACTAAAAAAGCTCTCTGTTAGGGAGAGACAAGGAATATCAGGAGGAGAAATTGCATTGATTTTATAGGCAGAAAGAATAACTCTGGTCATCTACTACAATGGCCTGCAAAGCACAAGGCAAAGGCCTTGACTGCAGCCAGTGCTGCTGGCTGTAATAGGCCACATCCAAAAATCTGTGAAGTCACTGGAAAAAAGAAAAGAAAGAAAGAAAAAAAAGAGGCAGCTCTTGGCTTCAGTGCAGGCTTTGGGTCATGGTCAGCGTGAGCAGACCATGGAGCAGCGAGCTCAGCTGGGGCGAGGAGCAGGAACCATCCACCGGAGGATGGGAGTATCGGCAGCGTCCCGGGGCCAGCACAGCATCCCTGGCAGAGGCTCCTCGTGGCTCCGGGGCTCCCCGGCTGCGCTGGGCGGGTAGCTCAGGGGAAAGGGCCAGGGGGGAGCCTATTCCTGCCCATCCCAGAGCCCTCGTCTGGCTGCGCCCACTGCCTGGAGCTGCTTTCGGCAGCAGCTGCTCTTGCTGCTGAACACCTGCACAGCGCGACTGCTGTGGATGATATAACACAGATGTTTAGCTGGCATGTGCTGTGCTCATATAATGGTTTTTGGGGAAAAAGGGCTATGTAATTCTTTGGATTAGCTGATTCTTTGGAATCATTTAGTTCTTTGGGCTAGCTAAGTGAAGGTTGATGGGAAAACTGAAAGGTGGATGTGTGTGTTTGTGTGTGTGAGGTGCAGAGGGTCCAGCCATATGAGGAAAAAAAAAATTGACAAATCACTCATATGTATTGGATCCATCTGACTAGTCTTGGGGAAAATGCAAACAATCTAAGATAAAGAGAATGTTCGGAAGTGCTCCTTTGGGGCTCAGTAGAGTCTTCAAAGTGCAATAAATCAGAAATACTGCGGTTTTGTGACAAACTTGCAGTTTGCATTTTAGCAATGACAAAACTCGGTGTAAATGTATAATCAATGTGTCTCATTCCTGCTTAAAAAAAAAAAAAAAAAAAAAAAAACACACACAAGCAAAACACTCACACTGTGCAGGAGATGCTACAACACAGTAATTCCCCCTGGTGACATAAAGCCTCACTTCCCTGCACTACGGCTGCTCTGGCAGGCGTGCTCCCCAGCGCAATGATTTGCAGAAGCCGGGAAGGCTCTGGGATTTGGGATGGTGCATAAAAATATTTCCCTTCAGCCCACAGATTAATTTGTCCTCAGGTGGCTAATAACTTGCTAATCTTAGGAGTCAAGGGCAAGTGAAATATTTGGGCAGAACCTTGACCGTGGTCCTACCGCTAGGCAGATTTATACTGGTAGAGACTCTGCCCCTTTGTCTTTCTGTAGCATTAAGGTGATGATGTGCCAGGAAGGATGGAATGGGCCAGGGTATAGATAAATCTACCTCTTGAGTAAGCTAAAGGAAGAAATATAGTTTGTCTGCAGCTACTTTCTCCTTTGATATGCACCCTCTTGCAGCAGCAGGAGAAAAGAAAGCTCCTCTGGTGCAGAAGTAGTGCCCGCCGCTCTGCTGGAGCACTCACAAGCTCTGTGTTGATGTTCAGAGGCAGGTTCTCTTTGGTTTCATTACTTCTGAATGAACACCAGTGTGGAGTTATTAGTGACATCTCTATTATGTTTCTAATAGTTTTGTTAACATGCAGGAAATCAATGTCGGAAAACATTAAGGAGTCTACAGGGCAAAGCTGGTGTACTGTGCTCTGCGGTCACCCGGGCTTTGTCAACAATAAGGGCTCTTCTCCAGGGATCCCAGCTCTCCGCCCACCCTCACTACAGCCACGCCAGTAACCGACACAGGCTGAGTGAGCTCTTTTCCTCTTGCTCAGCTGTTTGTGGGCAAGATGCCTGTGCCACAGCAGCAGTGCCTGGCTTGGGAGCAGCGTTGCGGTATGGAAGTAACATATTTAGGATTTTTTTTTCATCTCTCTCTATTGCAAGCTTCCTCTATACTCCCAGTCCAGGTCCTCTCACCTCTTCTTCCATGTTATTAAGTGTGGATGCTGCCCTCCACTGCATCACGGAAGTGCTGTGAGGTACTGGATTACTAAGGGAATTACTAAGGAGCCCATGAGGTGTATTGAGTTGAGCTTGCTTCTACATTCACTACCACAGTTCCTCCAGGCTCATGCAGATATTCCCACCTACCTCATTACCTGGAAGCTTGAGAAACCCCCGTGGCCTTCTTGAGGAGAAATCCTCCCACTTTATCCTCAGAGAATCAGTATCCGTGACATATCCAGCAGTGTATGGCACAAAATAGACCTTTGCACAGAACAGACAAAATTCAGCATTTTTTCTGGCTGACAGTAGAGTCTTCATGCAGGTGCAGTGAGGACAGACCTAAGCACTCCTTTCATTTTTCCCCTTGTTTTCCCCTGTAGAAGGCATTCAGAGTACTGGTACTTGCATTTTCTGAGGAAGGGCCCTGAACCCACTGACGACATCATTGCAAAGCTCAAAAGGAGTCATCCAGAGACTCTAGCATTAGTGTTAAGACTGGGGAAGAATAAAACACAGGTGCAGGTGTGGTATGTGTTCTAGCTTCCTTTCCCCACTGCTGTCTCATGGAGCAGTCACTTCATCTTTTATGCTGAAGAAAAGGAAATATGACACTGTTGATCAGCACTGCTTTTGCTATTGTAATAAAATGAAATTAGATCCAATGTACTCAGCCATTACTTGAGCAAGTCAGGCTTACTGACCTTCACTAGGGCTATTAATGTGCAAAACTCTTTGTCTTCCAGCTCTAAAAACTGTCTCTCATTTCTGAAGAGAAAACAAGGGGGAAGAAAAACAGAGAGGAATAATTCTACACCTGTGAAAACATTTTTTAAATAGCAGTGGGAGTTTTATCCACAGCAGTTCCATCAGTTAAGTAAGAGTATTGCCAAACTCATTACCTATCCTGAAAGGATAAAGATAGTCCTGCAGCTTGCACATGCAGTCTTAGTGCCCAGATAACGTATTTCAGACCTGGAAGATATCTCTGTATTTTCAGTCAGAATTAATGTTTGTCTAGCAACTACAAATCATTCATGATTTACCACTGTGCCAGGTGAGATTTGCCCTGCATTCATGAGGAACAAGTGGTCCTGGGGAATAAGGATGCAGCGGGATGAACAGTGCTGGGACTGCTGGGAAAAGTTGCCTGAGTGGAGGCCCTGCTCGCTACACAGCGTTGTCATTTTCTCAGGGAGACATTAATGAGGCTTCTCCAGGGTTTCATGAAAATTTCATTTGCGGCACGCAGGACTCTCTGACAGAACGAGCTCTGGCGAATCTCACAGAGGAGGTTTAAGCCACCTGCTCCCTCTGTCCATGAACCTTGTCATCCTTGTAGCTGTGTTAGCTGAAATAAAAGAGGTGCCTGGACATCAGCTGCTGCAGCTCCGAGTTTGACGTGTGCGCTCACAGTGTCCGCAAAGGTGAGCGGCGCGGGAGCGGGCGCCCGGCCAGCGCCGCCGCCTCTGTCGAGACGGCAATTGGATGTTGTCACTGTCGGCACAGGGCGGTGACAAGCAGGTGGGGAGCAGGAACGGCTCTGCCACGGCTCCGTGAGCCAAAGGGGAAGGCAAGGGGCATCCTCCTCCCTCAGACTTGCATGTACATTGCTGCTGAGTCAGAACAGCAACGACCAATTGAATTATTGTTTTTTTCTAATTATTTTTTATGTCCAGCTCTGCTCGGTATATGTCAACGTAGATCTTAAAAACAGCAAATCACACAGCTCCCACGATTTCTTGTTAAACCCAATGGGTAGTACTTTGATAACCTCCTCCAACTAGCAACGCCTATTTCAAAACTAGCTTGGCTGGATCGGCCACCTAAGAGTATGCGCTGTTGTACGTGGGCTCTGCTTGCCCCCTACAAGACATTTCCAGCTACCTGCCTGGCTGCCACCCTGTGCCATGCGCTCCAGGTGTCCCTGCTGGAGCAGGGGGGTTGGACTAGATGATCTCTAGAGGTCCCTTCCAACCTCAACCATTCTGGGATTCTGTGATTTCTGTAAGTGCCCATGCCCGTGCTTTTTAACGCAGGCCCTCTGCTATGTGGTGTAGAAGCTGGTTAGAGCTGACTGGGTGCCGCAGGTCTGGCTGAAAGCGAGTTGCTGTATCTACACTGGAGCTCCCGCACAGTTACCTGGTCCAAGCAAAAATGTGGGAGGTGTAAGAGAAGCAGCAACATATTCAGCTCTCCCCGCCATTGAAGAGTGGCCTGCTAGGAGGAAGAGCTGAGAGCAGCAACATTTCCAGGCATCTGAACCATATCTGTGACGGGACGCGTGGACTTTGCTGAACAGAGGAGACTTCTTTAGAGACAGTTGATGAAATTACTACACTAGTTATGTGTCCAGGGGTAAATGTTTGAATACCTGGGTAGTAACTCCTGAGCTACCACAGTTTACAATGCAGTGTTTCAAGGAAATCAAAATCATTGATGGTTTCTGATATATCACCTGGCTAGCAGACCTAATAGACATCTGGTGAAGTTAGTCACACCTAAATACCCACCAGGTGGCTTTTATAGGGGCTACTAAGAGTGAAGCTACAAGTATGGCTGCCAGGGCAGGCCTCTTTGGCTCTTTGCAGCTCAACTGCTGTGGAAAATTGTGAGTATCTCCCTAGATGTGGAATGAAAGTGTCACTTAAGCTCCTAACAGATTCCTTATAGAATTATGCCAAAAGTTATGTGACAAGTTTATAAAATCAGATTAAAAGAATCTGTATTTTGCTTTGTTCCTGTTTAACTATGTTGGTAACTGCTGTGGGAAAGCAGTGCAGTGTTGAATATCTTTCTGTAGTAATTACAAATGAATATGAAAGAGGGAAAATGAATTCTGAAATAGAAAAGTACTTTTTTCCCCCTGATTTTGCAGATGGGGAAATGAAGCTCTAAAGGCCAAATCTCATAAAGGATTATAGTACTGCAGCACCTACCTTGCAGACATCTGGTCCCCATGTGGAATCCAGAATGCTGTTAAGCACCTAGTCTCCATTTAGAGGAGTCTGTGTATATAGGACAAGCTGATCATCTAAAGACAGGAGTCTAGATAACCATCTTTCTGAGAAATAAGCTGCTTAAAAGCAGTGCTCTTGGCCATCGCTGGCTTCAGCTAGCCAGCTAAAAGCCTTGTGAGTAGGAGTAGGTATGAGTTGGATGCCTCACTCAGGTTTTCAAGGAGGAGATTTAGCTTTGGATCATCAGCCATGCTCTCCAATACATGGCTGTCCCAGTCAATCCTGTTTTTCTTTCTTTCCTAGCCTGTAGGTGTTGACCCAGACCAGGCATAAATTGAGAGCAGGAGGGGGCTGCAGAGCGTTGAGTGGGGCACTGCAGAATGCTGCCCTGTTGGGAGAACAGGCACGAACCAGGACCTGTTTGGGTGCAGTGGGATGAACGCGTGGTTTTCTTGCATGCAGCCCTTATCACGTTGAAATATTTTCTGCCCAGGGATACAGCTGTAACAGAGCTGTGGGGATCCTCATCTTAGTCCATCTGAGCCGCGATGGTTGAGGCCCTCCTATGAGCTGGCAGTCCTGTCTGAGATACCTGGGACAGGGGCAGGAACTGAGCCTCACCCTCATATTTCTAGCTGGGTCCTTTAATGATTGCCTAGAAATAGGCCACCCCAGTCATGTTTTAAAAATGGGAGGAAGTTAGAACTTCTCTGCTAAAAATCTGATCCTTTTGTTAGTTAGGTTTATTTAGAAAAACCTAATAAGAAACTCAGCAGAGGAGGGTGTTAATAGGGGGTCTAGTCTGTTCTTTCAAGAATGAAACCCTAATTATGGCTAGGACAGTTTTAATGCCATCCAAGTTTGATAGGAAGGAGCTAGAGGCACCAGGGCAGCAAAGAACTTCAGGATTGCAGCTCTGCTTGCCTCCTCTGTAGTTGCTTATATCCCGTTTTGAACCTGACCTTCTGTACCTTACGCAAGTGTGCGAACAGAGTCTGTGACAGAGCAAAGAACTGAGCCCAGTTGCCTGAGCCTTAATTTTTCACTGGATCTGTCTTTCCCATCAGCTGTTTTAGATGGGGCCTTAGCTTTACTCACTCCTTGCTCAAGCAAAGCTGCTCTTTATGTTTAAACTCATGGCCAAACAGTAATTAGAGATCTAGCGACAGAAAAGCAGCCATGATTCCCCATAAGAAGAAAAATGAAAAGCGTATTTGAGCAAAATATTTCCACAGAAGAAGTTAGATGCTTTTGTTGTTTTTTTCTTCATCTAATGCCAACGGACAAGGATGCCAGCTCCTAACAGTCAGGCACACATGGTAAAGGCTGCCAGTTTTGCTGGCTGATAAAAGCAGGATCAACACCTCGAAGAAAGACATTTAACTAGGGAAACCTTTGAAATAATAAGAATAAAAAAAATCTCCAGGGCATTGCTAAACAGGTGGGCACCTAGAGCCTTGTTTAGCAGATTCAGCCATGGCTGAGACCGTGCCCAGCCTCGCTGTAGTTAGGGTATTTCTGGCTATGTGCACAGTATCAACATTACAAAGGTCCTAGAGGCAAATATAGCTTGAAATGACAATCCTTAGGGCATTCCAGAAGGGAGACTGATTAAACCAGATGGGGAATATTTAGCCACAGCAGGGCATATTCTCAGCCAATGTAAATCAGCTTCTCTCCACAGATGATTTACAGCAGCTGGAACCTGTAGCTTCAAAGGATCAAGTTGTAGTCTCCTGAGCAATTGAGTCTGCATAGGTTTTTATCAGGAAAATTAACAAGGCCAAAGTGTGTGTGTGGGGAGGAAGTAACCCTTAATTTAACAGAAATTGCTGAGACTTAAGTAGTAATTTCTCTAGCTACAGGCTTGTTTCTCTTAGCTTCTTGGGCCATTTTGCTGAACCTCACAACAAAATCGACAGAGAAATTACACATCTGAACAGCCTTGAATGGTAGCAAGGCATAAAAGCTTTAGGAAACTGTTAAAATGAAAATCTTCCTTTCTAAATGGAAAGGAGTTTTTAAGGACAAGACAGCAGCTGCTTTGAAATGCCCCTGAATTCTTTTTCCTTGCAATTTGTAGCAAACAATAAAGTGGTCTTTCCTGAGCATTGACGGCACTTCCTTGGCTTTGGCAGCTTTTGTCTTTTCTAAATGATAATAACTGTGAGTGTCTGTTTCTGTTTAGTAGGGGATGTGTATCACAGTAAAGCACGCCTGTTCTGCATGCTAGCTGTAGGCATGGTGTTCTGGGAAAGTGTTTCTCTGTAATTAGTGTTTCTACTGATATGTAAAATAACCCTAGTAATGTGAATATGTTGAGCTTACATGAGATTGGTAAGTAGCGAGACTTCTAACTTGCCCAGCTGCTCAGCAGTTATCTCTTCCTGCCCCATCTCCTACAGAGCTTTAAGTTATGAGAATAGGAATTTGCTTTGTGTAAGTAGAGGGGAGAGAGAGAAGATTTTTGGCTTTTTAAATTATTTGCTACTGTGTGTGAATGGTCAGCATTTTTCTTAACTACTAACTCTACTGTCAACCTTTAGCCAGTGTTTGAATGGAAAATCTCCAGTGAATTTCAATTGTATTCCTCTTTTCTAGGGAGAAAGTAGGTCGCTAGTCTGCAAATGGGAAACTGTTCCGAGCTCTGCCATGATCTTGGTGTATTTACCCAGTCACGTTTTCAAACGTGATCCTTTTCTCGTTAAACAGAGTGCCATGGTTGCTTCAACAGGCAACTACAGAGGATTACAAATCCTGAGCTGGGGACTTTGCACCCAGGAACACCTGGCTATTTGCAAATATGCCTCTTGCTTCTGGCTTAGGAGGGCCTTCCAAGGGTCTGCTAGCTACCCTGTTCCTGGAGAGTAGCTGCTGTGCTTTAGAGATGGTGAGGGACTTCTAGGGCTGTTAACCAGACCTTCCACCTCTAGATTCCTCTTGTCCGTAGAGGTTTTTTTTTCTCCGAGGAAACCATTGTTCTTGGGGAGTCGGATATTTTGGAACTGGAAAGATGGCCATGGGCCAGGGTATTGAACCTTAGGCCATGCAAATAGCAGATCATCTCACCGGCTTCTCCATTAATATTTCTTCCCCTGGTGGAGGGAGCGCAGGGCAAATTTCCTCTTCAGGACTCGGCTGCCTAGGGTGAGTCTTGGGGAGACTGTGGCAGGGATGCACTACAATCCTCCAGTTGGAGGAGATTCCTGCTCTTCCCATTAGCAGTGATGCACTGTGCTTAGACCTAAACATTCAAATATGTGATTCAGCTGTCTAAAACTATGAGAGAATATGAGGTTGTCTTTTTATGATATTGGGGTCCTGATGGCAAATTTTACTGCTTACCATGAAGCCTGGAACTCTTTTGGAGTCTGAGATTTTTGTTGTCCTCTGATTCCAGGACTTGGAGCTTTAATTAAAACCATCAAGCAACCAGAGACTCCCAGTGGAATTGTGAGGTTGCCACTTTTGAGACAGGGGAGAAAGAAGATTGTTCAGAGGCTGTAAAGCCTTTTGTAAAAGCTACAAAGACCTTTTGTCTGAATTGAATGATTTTTTTTTCCTTTTTTTCCTTTTTTTCTTTTTTTTTTTTTTTTTTTTTTTTTTTTTTTTTTTTTTTTCTCCCCAGCTAGACCCTCAGTTAGGGAACTTGAGAGAAACAGGGAAGATGAATGACTTGGAGGTGATCTGAAAACCAGCGGAAAATCTGTGGATAAAAATGTCCATTTTAAGCATTTACAATGTTTAAGAAAGGAAATGTATTCAGCTGTTGAGTCTGGGGTCATGAACTTCTTAAGGTCAGAATGAGAAACAAATTCCTGCAGCTTACAAAGAAGGGAGCACAGGGTTGGACAAGAGTGAGGTGTTTGTCTCGAAATTCGATTCCCATTTTTAAGAATGCAGGTCATAAAACAACCACAGGACAAAGATGGTGAAGTAGTGGATTTTGTCGTTTGAAATCTTTATATCAAAAGCGAGTGTCTTCTTAAAAGGAATGTTTCAACTCGGCCACGGCTTGAGGCAAGAATTGTAAGCAAAATTCTCTGGCTCATGTTATGTAGGAAGACAGACTAAATGATGATGATAATCTTTTGGTCTTAAGAACTGTTAATCTCTTTCTGTGCAGTTGTGATGTTAGTGCACCGGAATTTCTCATCTCCTTGGATAAACTCATCCAAAAGAGTGGGCATCAGTTTTTCTCTAGTCATGCTATAGGTTTCTAGCCTATGAAGCTCTTCTAGGTTTTACTGAAAATTCTCTCTTCAAAATGTCTCTTCTGCACAAGACACAGACATTGCATAGAGGTGAAAGGCTCACAAGTGAGAGGACAAATTTAAGGTTGTTTGGGTGACTTTAAATAAACATTTCTATGCAAATGGTTGTGATATGGTATTCTGCTTTTCTTTTGTTGTTTTAGTATAATTTGAACTTCAATTCCAAGGCTTTAATTTTTATATTTTTTCCCAGAGAAAACTCCAGTATTAAGGCTTTTTCCCTCCAGCAATAAGCAGATGTTTACAAGCTTAACTCAAGCTTAATGAAACTGTTTTCATCTGGGAATTTGCAGGACAACGTGTCTACCAGCCCTCCTTTTGCAGTACCAGCCCAGTTTAGCGTTCAGATGGGGGCCTCGCTCCGTTTTGCAGCCACGGCGATGACGGGGGGCAGGTTCAGCTGTCGGCTACGCAGAGCAAACCCAGCTCCTCGCAGGTCTCTTCCCAGGCCTGCAGCTCCGACACCTGCAGAGCCAATAAACTGCTCCTGGCAGGGACAACCCAGGGCCCTTGACTCGGGGTGAAAGCAGCGTCCAAAGTCAGTTCAGGCTAGCAAACCTTGGTGCCTGCCTTGCTTTACGGTGACCGAGTCAGTGTTGGCAGGCAACGTAGCCTTGGTTAAACCATCACACCGCAGTCAGCGGAGTCTAGAGGGAGCAGAAGTGCTCATCTTGGGGGACGGATAGAGCTTCAGGCTTTGCCAGCCATGAAGTTAAATCATAAAACCAACGAGGAAAGGGTTTGGTTTATTTTTTTCTTTCTTTCCCAGGCTAGCCGAGTGTCTCTTTCATCAGTATGCTGTGAGAGACGTGATTTCTCTTACAAGAATATGCTTGTTTCACTGTTCATCTATTACAAGAAATAACAGAACTCGCATGTGAGTTTTCTTCTATTTGAACCTAATTTCATGAATCCCTGCAGACGGCTAAATATACCTATTCAATTTGCACGTAGGAAGTATATGCTGCATATATAAATACTCTAGACTTCTCTACCTAATGGTATGGGTATTTCTGTTTTACAAAACTTTGAACGTTCCAACTACCCCCTCATTTTCTACCTTTTCTATCTTAGAGGCAGGCCACTGTCTGGACTTACTCTCAAAGGGCCTTATAGAAGGCTGTTAAGCTGCTATTCAAACACCTAGAGATATTTTCTTTCTTNTTTTTTTTTTTTTTTTTTTTTTTTTTTTTTTTTTTTTTTTTTTTTTTTGGCTTTGGTGCCACATAATTCCTGAGCGCCTCATAAATCCCCCAAATGGCTGTTGCTTTTCAATCTGATGGCTCATCAGCCTGTCATTTTGGAAGATCCAAAAGAGAAAGACTAGGTACTTAGGTGGGCTTAGGAGCATGTGAGGTACAGAAAGGGCAAAGCACTTGGGAAGTAGAGGAAAGCTGCAAAAAAGGGGGTTTTAAGCCCTCAGCCACTTGTTTTAAGCCACCTGTTTGTTCTAGGTCCTTTTTTTTCCCAGTCAAAAAAGAGTTTTTGGCAGCTTTTGTTCGGCAGAAACAAAGTAAGCTGTAAGATGCTAATAGAATCAGTGAGTGCAATCATGCAATTTTCAGCCTTCCAGGTAATTCAGTAAGATCTTTCCATGGGGGAGGGGGAAGGAAAACAGCTGTTTTGTCAAATAATGTGAGTCTAAAATGTTCCATAATCTGGCCTCCATGTTAGGATAGAGTTCTGTTCTTATAGTCTAATGTAAAAATTTCTATTGAGGTGGAGAAAAAGTGTAATAGAATAAAAACAGATCCCTGTAAGGCACCATTGACTTTTTTTTTTTTTAGTTTGTCCTGTAGTAAAAATGGGTTCAAGATTATTGAAGAAGTATCACAAAATTTGTTGGCTACTTATTCAAGACTAAAGCTGTAACCTACATCAATGTAACCAAAAGCTTATTCAAAAGAAACAAAATGCTGTGCTCAAAGCACATGATTTCTGTTGTTAAGGCCTGCAACAAAGGTGTTTTCCTTCTAGTCTTTCCTTCCTTTCCATGCCTATGAGGTAAACCCAAAACTCTGTGAGTGTGTGTGTATGTGTGTGCACCTGATTGTTTTCCATAGCGGTGGAGAAATGCTGCAGCTGTGCTTCCTAAAGTCTCAGGAATGAGAAGACAGAAGAGTGTCTTTTTTGCTTTGTTTTTATCAAAAGGGCTTATTTTAGATAAATCTCATAATTTTCTTAAATCACTTGTGTGCCTTGTTAACATTCGGGTTTGGAAATAGTTGGGCTGCATATTGCCTCCAATTACATCTGTTCTGTACACGGCAATCTGTTACACTGGTTTTTGATCTAAAGTGTTATAACTGAAAGGAGAAATCTCCCTTCAAATGGGCTTCATTTTCTCAAGCCCTGGCAGCATTTAAAAGTGATCTCCACCATCTCACTTTGCTTTATATTCAGTTCAATTTGAGGTGTTTGTTTTCAACTGACCCTTTATATTATTTATTGGTCCCTTGAACAAAGCAATACATATTCCTTTCCCTGCACAGGAAAAAACCTGGGCTGGTTTCCAAAGCATTTTGAGACAAGTCAGTCATGGCTATCTGCAGCTGCACAGAAGAGACCCTCAGCTATGCCCTTATCAGAATTTTTTTGTGGTTTTAACTTATGGTACATTAGTGACTGGCTTAATTGAGAAATTCAAAAAGAAGGAAAAATGGGCCCTGCTTCACTTCTTCAGTAGTGTCCCCCAAAGAGCAGGTTAGAAATAAACACAACATTGTCCAAAATAAATAAATAAATAAAAGGCTTGAAGCATATTATCTGCCAAAGCCACTAGCAGTTGCTACAAATTCAGGCAGGAATTGCTGTGAATAATGTGTTTGGTGGACAGATATTGTTACAGGGAAGAAAAGAACTAGCATAATAAGAAGGAAAAAAGGTAGTAACCTGCTGGTAATTACTTGCTATCTACAACTTATAGCAAGTATGGAAAAGAGTGTATTTTTGGTCCATATGGAGTGCTTTGTTTAGTAATTTAACCATCAGTCTTTTGATGTGCATTGTGTGCCTCTAGCATCCTATTTGCCTCCTTTGTTAATGTAGCTGCACATCAGGCTGAATGCTTCAGGAGCGTTTCTGAAATAACTGCTAAATCTCTCTTTTTTGGACAGCCTGCTGTAACACCTCTCTGTTTAGTGCATAATACCCACTTCGAGTCGTTGCTACAATCTTATTATTTTATAAGCCTTCACTAGCTATGTACAGCATTGCCTTTAGTAGCTGGTCTTTCAGTAGTCCTCCCCTATCAGCTTTTTTTCGCTGCTGCAAGTAGCATCTCTATCGTATATAAATACAGATTATGATGTGTTTTTTTTCTTATCTGAAATATACAGCAGAAACAGAGGTGTCTGGAGAGCTAAAAACGATTAGAGGCATGGAAAGGACTTCCAGAAGAAGACAGACAGAAGAGATTAATACCGCTTAACGTAGAGACACGAGACCATGCTACAGCTGCGTTAAATAATCAGCGCTACGGAGAAGGCAAATTGTGTGCATTTTGCTCCTTTCAAAATAGGAGCACCCGGGTTTAATGTAACTGTCAAATTACAGTGTAGTGTGTGTGAAATTGCGAGGCAGCGCCTTCCCAAAGGATGCAACTCAGGGAGTGCTTGCAGCAGTGACTCTCACCGTCCCAGCCTGTTTTACGCCACCCTGTGGCCGAATCCTCACGGGCTGAAGTTGCCAGATGCTTGGGGACCCTTGGCAGGGACTCGCTCTCTTGGGAAAATGTCCTACAACTGATGAGCTTTAGCTAGGTTATGTTAAACATAAGAAAGCAGTTTGGAAGTGGCACAAACATTCAAGTGTCAAGAGTTACCTGATTGCTAATAGCAGTGTTAAAAGAAAAATTCCTCTAGCATCAGGTGAGGCCGTCTGAGTTCTTGAGCTGTTCTGAAGCACCGATGAGCACCGACCTTCACTACAGGTATGTGCAGTCATCAGTGTCACGATAGATACGGTGCTGTGATAATTCTCCAGGATGTGCTAGAATTGCACATAAAGAAACCACTGACGAGGCTCTAAACTTCCCCTGTGGTGCAGGCTCATTTTGATCACCAATTTGGGCTGCAGTGGAATTGCTTTTGATGCACGTCTCTGTCAGGGAAGAATCGAGTTCCAGATTCCCTGTGACCAGCCACCTTCCTGTTGTTGAAAATCCTTTGATCCTAGAATTATTGAGGGTATCCAGGAGCTTTCCGCACTCTAGATGGGCGAGTTGAACCTCTTTGTGGAGCCTGGGTGGCAATGGACTTGCCATGAGCATAATCTTGTCCTCTTGTGTTTTGCGCTGCTGCTAAGTGGTCTGTAATTGTACTGTGAAAATATGGTCCATCTGGAGAATTCTGGGCTAATCTATCCTGTCAGCTTTGTACCTGCTCTGTACCAAAACACCAGAAAAAAAAAAAAAAAAATACAGCAATGCTCCCCTCTCCCCCAGACTTCAACTTCTATTCTTCTTATTCCAGAATTTGTAAGCTATAGCAGGGAGTCCCTGTTACATAGAGTTTGCGTTAGGGCATCTTGAAGGCAGAAGCCTATGGAGACCTAGCTTTGGATGTGAGGAGGAGGAATTAAAATTACATGAAATCCGTGTTTTTTTTTTTTTCCCTCTATTAAGTAAACTAACAGTTTACTGTTTTCTTTGTGCCCCTTCTATTATAGGCTTAAGTGCTTACTCTAAAGGACCTTAGTATGAACAAATGGAGAAAAGTCTGCAAGGATTTATAGCTCTGCTTTCATCAAATGGGCAATATTTGAGGAGAACCAAGGCAGGGACCCTAGGTTACTGAAATCTTTGCATGATTTTTTATTTTTCCTTAGCAGAATTCAAAACAGCTCATATTAGCATTTTCTAAAAGTTACTTTATTTTACTATTTTTTATTGCTGCCTACAGGGTTTGATGAATAAGCGTGGTGTTTTGTTTGCTGTAACATTATCAGCTGTTTTTGTTTTTTTGCTAAAGCGCATGGAGAGTTCTGCGCTTGGTCAGTCATTAATTATAATTTATTTTAATTACTGCTTGATTCCCCAAGGAAATTAAATACAAACCCCGTGCGGTTTAGCTACAGCACTGGACTGCAACTACAGAGAAATGCAAGATGGTAAAACTGTGATTTTTATGCTTGCTTCCTGTTGGCAGGCTGCTTCTAGCAGACCTATGCTCAGGAAGCAAGCAGGCTTGGGGGACTCCTTAATTGTGAGGCTCAAAGAGAACGCGCTTCTGGAGCACTGCTGTTCAAGTTACTAAAACAGCACTGGGTCCCGGAGCTGCTGTGGCAAAAGAGCCTACCCCAGGGCCAGGAAGGCCCTGGGAGCCCGCGCTGACCTCTGTGGAGGAGAGCAATGCCTTCCTTTTGGGTCCCCAGAGCCACAGCTCAGCTTCTGTTTCGGCTGCTCTAGACCTCAGCTCCACGTTTTGTGCTCGTTGAAATGTCAAATATTTGTAAGCAGAAAGCCTACAGTAGTTGTGTATGGGTCCATGAAGGTCAGGTCACAAAAGCTCTCTCCCAGAAGGCAGCTGTATTTAGAGGAAGGTGATGCAGAAACATGGGATGATTCTAAAGCTTATTTGTGTCAAAGGCAGAATTTTGAGAGACACCGTGACACAATGACATCCCCCCAAATGGGAGCTCTGGCTCCTCTGGAAATGGTGCTCTAGGGCTGTAGAGGAGGGAGGAGTGTTTCGTGGCTGATATAGTAAGACTATGATACCAACTGTACTGCTAGATCAATGATGTTTCTTCAGATTACACAGGGCTGGTTGAAAGAAAGCTTTATCTCATATACCGTGAGATTATTGCATCTTATTTTTTATAGAAATTGGATAAAGCACAAGTGGTTTTCGTTTTTTAATTTAAGATCCATTTTCTAAAATATCACCCAACCCTCCCTCAGAAAGCATTTCTTTCACATTATATTGTACTTTGGTTTTCAAATTTTTATTGACCCAAAACTTAATTTCATTAAACATTTCAATTACACTATGTGTAATAAGGAGATTTTAGTACCGAAAGAAAATGTCTATGGCAAGTATTCTGTCATAAAATAATCATTTTATAATTAATCTAAGCTATTCTATAGCAAAGACATTTTTAAAGTTTGAAATGATGATGTCCCACATATAACTCGGATAACTAAAAGGTTAGCAAAAACCACTTAAATGTTTTTGGATCAAAATGATGCTTAAGAATGCCCTTAGACCTGTCAGTGAAAAAGAATGAGAAGAACAGAGTAGGAACAAGGAACAAAGGAAGTTCTGGCCTGAAGAATATAGGCAGTTGTTGCCTAACCCAGTGTCATCTTCTAGCGTTATCCTAAAAGGGAAACATCTCAGATAGCAGGTTGGTGTGGACAGTAGCTGACCCTTGACACTACAATTGTAGCTGGGTCAATCTGAAGAAGACAAAAAAAATTCAAGAAAGAAATATTTTCTATTCTACTGCTACTATAGAAGCAGTCCCCTGAAGTTCAGAGCTGAGGGCATGAGAAGGAGAGTATCCTAATCTAATTTTAACAAGACTTACCTGCATCATGGAGGGAAAAGTAGAGCAAGGTGAATATTGCTGGGGAAAACCAATTGAAAATCTTCTTTTTTTTTTTTTTTTTTTTAAATAATAGACAATATGATAGCTGCTGTGCATGCAGAAATATCATGCGTATTACCAGACAAGACTTACCCAAAGCAGAGGAGCTCATTATTGCACCGGAATTAAGCTGGGTGTCAAATACTTTGCTAACTACACTTTCTGGTGCAAAAGCCCCTGGTTTGAATGGCACAAGTGCAGAATTTGAGGCCTGATTTGCAGAAAGTATGTGCTATCCCCATGCAATACTGGGCTTTCATGGTGGCCACTTCACCTGCTGCGCTGCGTCCAGAAGCACCACGTCTATGAGCAAAGATCTCAGGTGGTGCTGGTTCCTGCTGGAGATGAGGAGAGGACCAAGTGACTCAGCACTCAGCTGCTGAGTGACCTTAATCAGCCTCTCCAGCCTCACCTAGGATCTCCAAGTGCCTCCTTCTGCCCATGGACTTGGAGCCCCATGTGAACCCAGCTCTGATGGTAGCTTCACGCATCTGCATGCGCTTTGCTGTGCGTGCAGGTGCTGCGGCGTGGTGGCTTTGGCTCCTCACTTGTCCCCTTTGCAAAGCAGCCTGTCCTCTGCTGCTACCTGACTGTCTTCATAATAGGTGGTAAAGCTGCTTTTCTATCTTGAGTTAATAAGTGGGTGCCCTTGATCTCCTCTTCACAAGAGCCATTGGCAGGTTGAGAGCCATCGACAGGTTGAAAGCAATCAAAATGTGTCGTGCTCTGCTTTTCCTTCTTTTATACGTGTGACATAAACATCTGAATGTTATAGGTAAGTTTAGATAGGCATTAGTAATTTGTAATTTTTAGAGAAATAAAAATTCAGTGAAATCTGAATTTGCCTTCTCCATCCTGCAGTAATGCCGCAAAAGCCTGCAAGTGGCATTTCTTTTTTCTGCTTAAAATGTGCTCCTGTAGCGTCTGTGCAGCCTGGGTCTTCCTGCAAATGTGGTACAGAGCTTTCAAGAAACTTTTTATTATTATTATTATTATTATTATTTTTAAATATCCTTAGACCATTCCATCCCTTCTGATCTAGTTTCCAAAGACTCTGTGGGAAGAATTCAACATGCATGAGTGGAAAGGTTGGTGCAAACACTTCAGACTGCTCTGAGCAGAGTTGATATCCTGCATTGTGGCTCCTGTACAGGTACTTAGGGGTAGAGGGCCCTTAATACTTGAAGTTCAGCAAGGTTAATTTTGTAATGAATAGTATCAATGTTGAATGTCAATACAGTGGATAGCCAATATTTGCCTCTGGGTATACTGTAGCAATATGGTGTTTGTACTCTATGATATTTACTTTTTTTGACCATAATAAAATCTAATTTTGTTTCAAGAACTGAAAGGATCTGTGACCATTTTTCTCCATGTTGTTATTAAAGAAAAGGATATAGCTACTTCAAAAATATTTTCAGATTTTATTGTCTGGTTCCTTTGGTTGAAGTAGTACATGACAGATGAATTTTCACTGGTTGTCTTGCTTTTCTTCCCCCTAATATTGTGGCTTTTTGTACCTTTCCTTAGGACATGTAGCTCCAAGGCTGTCAAGGGTAATACAAAAGGCCTCGTAGTCAAACCAACAGCAGAAGTGACTGGCAAGAAAAGAAGCTGGTAAGTACCACAATAAAGGTGCTATTTAACCTGCTGGGTAATACGAAAACGTTATTTCTACAGCAGCCAGTGGAACAATATATTTAGCAATTAGATTAATCCAAACAAATAGGGATTTAAACTCCATCATCTTGGCTAAATTCCGACTTAAGTGATTTCATTCTGGCTACCAATATGCCCTCTGGAGTTTCTGCTGGGTAAGTTGCCGCTTGCACGGTGTGTGTGGGGCGGGGTTGTTGGGCTTTTTATGAGCAGTTATGTACCATGTCAGCATCTGGTAAATCCTGTCTGGTAATAAGCAGAGGTGACTGCCTTTCAGTGAAAGTCAGGCTTGAATGTCCAGTCATATTTAACCTGTTTGTAGGATTTGCAGACTCAGTAAATGCCAAGATTGGCATAAAACAGTGATGAGCACAATATAAACAGCTAGGCAGTGATTAGGAATGCTCAGATAGAGAGGCAGAGAAGCTGGATTAGCACACGTTCCCTGTACATTTCCAGTGTCTAAATTTCCTGTATTTCCTTCTGAAGCTGAACATTTTGCTTTGTGCCAAAGCCAGCTCAAGTGCCTTCCTATACTTTTAATGACTGTGGTTCATCCAGCTGGGCATGGTGGAAAATTAGGGGAATTGTGAAGGTTGGGTCTCAAAGTAAAGGTGAGACAAACCTTCCCCTTTTGGTGGTGTGCATGCTAAGCCTGTCCTCTGGAGGAGTCAGCCTACGCTGATGCCTTGCTGAAGTCTTCCTGGGGAAAGGCAGTAAAACACTGAATTTACATCTAGTGTATATTTGCTGCTTTATCTAGCATAAAAGAAGTCCCTGGTGGTAGCTGGGATGCCGTTTTGAAAGGCCAAGAATATCACAGTAATATAATTAATTTTAGTGATTGTCAGCTCATTTGGAAAAGATCATCTCTGCAAAGATTTTTTTTTTTTTTTTTTTTTTTTTTTTTTCCCTTCCCCTTGTGCCATTCCAGAAAATGTCACGCTGTGAGCTGACAGGATGATTGGGATGTAGCTGGCATACAGGGAGCGGAGCAGGTCAGGGAGTCTTCCCTATCTTCTATTTTACAAAGACTGAGAGTGGGCTCAGCTTTCCAAATGTGAGGCACTAGGAATCTATTTGGGTCACTCACAACACATACAAGATACAGGTGGGAAAATGTCACACCAATATTTAGACACTGAGCCACTGGGAAAATCCAGGCTCACCAGTATTTTTAATTGTAGTTTCAAGACAGCCTTGCCAAAACGCACAGGGTTGATTATCCTAACTTGAACGTGGGAACTGCCCCTTCCTGATCCTGCTTGCAGGAAGAGATGAGATGTTCAGCCTGCACTGAGAGCTGTGATTATCAGGGGCTGAGGGATAGGCACAGCACTACACAGGTGGCAACTGAGGGCAGCCAAAGCCCTGTTGTGTGTGTGGTAGCCCAAATTAATAACAAGGAATTATAATAGGAATAGCAAGGTCTGAGGCAAAGAAGTGGTTCCTTTTCACCTAGACAAATGTTTGGCAGCTGTGCAAAATGCTTCAGGTCCTTGGGTAAATAGACAGAAGTAAACATAGGCAAGCAGATTGGAAGAGGAATTGCTCTTGGTCACAAAGATCTTTCAGTGCTAAAGTCCAAAATCTGCAGTTTTAAAATTGTTTTTATTTATTTACTAAGGCGAAAACATTTCCAGCAGGATAAAAAGAAAACCGATGTATCAGCTTTAAGCTCTTCTTAACAAGTTTAATTTACTTCTGTTAAAATGATTTAGTCATCACCATTTCTCTCCAATAGATATTTTGTTTGGGAAGCTAATTTGAATGTGCATGATAGATGAACTGCATTGGAAATTCCAATTTTTATCAGCTCTAACCCTTGATCTTAATTAACTCCTCCACATCTGTCTCCATAGAAACCAACAATACAATCAATAAAGTACTAGAGTGAGCTGCTTGTACTGAACAAGTATGCAGAAATTTTTCATTTTCTATTACTTGCTTCCGACCAGCTCCTGACCACAGCGACAAGTGTACTGTGTTGCCTTCAAAGGCATTGGTTGGTAGCATGAAGGACCTGATAGCTGCTGAAGAAAAATAAGGCACGTTAGTGCCAACAGGTATCCACCTGTTGCGAGGTAAGGATGATACCTTTCTTCTCATCCATTGACTACAATCCTGGTGAAGAAAAATCTTCAAGCTTCCCTTCCATATAGAGAAGAAAAAGATCAATTTCCAGTATATGTTTCTTTGGAGAAATCCCTGTGGTCTGTCCTCTCTCCACGGGAAAAGCCAAAGGCAGGGAGTGGAATATAGCTGATGTGTCATTGCAGCTGCGTTTTGGTACCTTCCTTCAGATGTGCTTGCAATAGGCTCTACTTTTGTGCAACCATTCTGGGAGTGTGTATCCCCTGTGTTGATTATGATCACACTGATCAAAAGCAATAAATCCTTGGCATCTAATGCCTATAGCAGCACTCTGCAAACCAAGCGCGTTGCTATACCCTCTAATTTTCAGCCTTTGGAGAAGAGCACCTAGAAATCTACCAGCAGCACTCTGGTGTACCTTGCTGATAAATCTAAGGCTGCAGGAGCAGGGGTTAACCTGAATATATTGTAGATCACTGTCCATGCAATATATCCTTGGTCTTTGAAAAAACAGCTTCTTGGAAAAGCGTATGGGGAGTCGCTCTCTTTTGGGGTGAAAATGAGTTATGTGTCTGGGCCCATTGTCCTGGGGGAATTAGGCACAAGGCAGATACAAGAATGTAATCACATTGCTCAGTGACGTCCCTCACCCCAACTGTTTGGTATGGCGAGGCACTGGCTTGTGGCACAGCTTCCATGCATGGCATTTCTACCTCATACTCTGCATCGGTCAGATACCTGTGGGAACCATGACTCCAGGCTCACTAAGATCTTGTCAACATCTCTGTGATCTAATCTTAATCAAGAGCTAGTATTGTGTCATGTGTTTTTGTCTTCTGTGTCTTTACACTTTTTTATAAAGCATGATCACCTGTTGGTATGTTTTATGCATTTTTAATGCGTAGAAGGACTTCACACTGAGAAATATATTGCCTCCCTAGACAGTAAGAACGTTTTACTATTCAGGGAGTTAACAATTTCCTACTGGTTTAGTCAAGCACAAGTAAGGCCTGAACCTGACCTGTCAGACATACAGATATTTTCAAGAAAGTGAGAACAATTAGTAGTCTGATAAGAAATGTCAAATAATTCTATAAAGAAGGATAGTGGAAAGAGAGGGAGACTCAGAAACTGAGTGAATCCCCAAGCAAACTCCCTAGAGATGCAAAAACTAGCATATGTCCCCAGGCCAAGAGCCTCTTCCATGAATGCAACTTAGAGGTAGAAGGTCATTGAAGAACTGGAGCTTCTGCCAGGCATCTTAGAATGTCTAATAACCTGTCAGGTGAGGCAGAAAGAGAACAGAAAGCAGAAAGTGCAGATGAGATGAGATTTTTTTTTCAGACAAGATAGACATATGCTGTGTAATTGTGTCTGAATGTTTTAGACTTTTGTAAGTTAATACTTGTATCTGAGGTTTTTTTTTTTTTTTTTATCCTGGCTTGTGTTATGAGACATTTCAAGCTTACCAGCATCAAGGTATCCCCTTTGTGAGTCATCAGGATACAGTTATTTTTTGTTTATTTTTTTTCTGCTGGTCTTTCTCTTGTCCTAACTACCTTAAATTTCCCCAAGATGACCAAGCAATAGCAGCTCCAGAAACACTTGGAATGCAGCAGGTGGATGTAAGAAATGTCCTGTGGTAACCACTGCTATCAAAGTGAGTATACTGGTGTAATGTGAGGTAGCAGGGAAAGTGCCAGAAGCCTGAGGGTTTTGAGAGAATTTAACACTCATAAATGTTGGTTTTGATCTTGTCTGTAAAGAGAACTTTGCTATAGGCTCTGTGCTCTGTTGTCCTGGATGTAGTGACAGTATCTTCCAGCGTGCTATGTGATCGCTACCATCTGAGTCTTTCAGGACACCAATACAAAGTGTCATGTTATTATTAAATACTGTAATACTATTAAACCAATTGGGCAATGAGTCAATGGGTTTCAAAGGCCTACTGATGGAGACTGACAGAGTCTTTCTTGCTCTTCTCAGTCCCAAGCTCATCTAATTTCACTGAGAAACTAGGACTGTTTTTCAGAGGATTTTACCAGAGTGGAGGCTTTAATATGAGATGTTATCAGGAGATATTGAGATTTTCTTGAATATATTGAGATATTCTTTTTCTTCCGGTTCCATTCAAATGAGTGACCCCTTATCTGAGCACAGCAAGATATTTTTTCTCTTCCTATCCCAACTCCTGCAGACCCCAGCTCTGCTCCGCTCCAGTACTTTGCTGAAGAGAGAGAAAGGCTCTTCCAGCCCAGGAAGCTGCGTGGAGGGGCCCCAGTGCTGGAGCCGAGAGGCAGCACAGAGCAAAATTCTAGGGAGAGACAGGGACAGGGATTCATGGCATGCTTAGAGTGGCAACAAGGAGCGTTGACAGGTTTCAAGGCACCTACTGTGACTACCAGAAGAATATCGACACCTAACAATTTTGGTAATGCACGAGCTTAGAAACTCAGCCCTGCTATTGTGCTGGCACATTGTCCAAGAGCTAGTTTGTTTTTGCGAGAGCTGAGATAGGATTGTGTGGTTGGAATATGCATTTGACAAGGGATATGATAAATTGCCTAGAAAATTAGTTTTTTTTGCTTTATATTTTCCCTGGAAATTCCCTTGGGTGTTTTTATTTAAACAAATGAAAACTTAAAGACATTTGTATATGTTCATGTTTCTGTGAGTTTACATTTTTAGACAGACAGATTCTCTCTTGTGTACTTGCAGAGATGAACACACACACAAGATGTTTGTGCATTCAAGTATTATAGATAGTGCTGATATTTTCTATAATTAAAGGTGACAAATACTTGTGATTTTAAGCAACTGGAAATAGGGTGTTAAACTTTCCTAAATTAGAATTTGGGGACAAGATTTTTTTTTTTATGTAAAGTACATCCAAATTAGTTTTTAATTTCAGCCAAAAATACTCAGCTATTTTACAACTGAAATGTGACAAAATAAGATTTCCTTATTATGTTTTGAATAAATAAATAAGAATGGAGGACTCATCAGAAAATTTTAGTATTGGTGCCTTCAGGGTAAGGACTTGATCTGAAAGGACCATGGAGTTTCTGTCAGGGAGGCTTCCATTATCAAGTCTATAAGAGTGAGTCTTGCTTGTCAAACTACAAGCTTTTGAAAATACCTGATTTTCTTGAATTCAATGAAATTCCTGAGTACGACAGCTAAATCTTACCGAGTTTTTTGTGTGCAGGGGCATTGTCTAGTATGGGGCTAAACTGATGGTCTGGTACTACAAACAATGCCTACAGACAGACAGAGGGATTTCCTTTCTCTTCTCAAGGAAGGGAAGCCCCTACTGGGCTCCAAAACTAGGTGAATGACCTCTGCAAAACTAGGAGCTGGATTTCACTGAGGGGATGCTGGTGCCAGCTTGGCCGCAGGCAGGAGAGCAAAAACTAGGAGCTTAGAGGTTTGGGAGTGAAAAAGAGAGATCCTGAAAGCTGTGAGGAAAGGAGATAGTGACTGCTGGGCAAGACAAGCAAGAAGAAAATAGATGAGGGATAGAGTTCTGTGTGGAAAAAATGGAAGAGAGAACAAGGTTGGTTGGAGTAGAAAACTGGAAAATAAAGTAATGGAGTAAGGGATAGGGATAAAAAATGGAAAACTATTTAAAATAAGAAGTGTGGGTGGGCAAAAATATCCTAAAGGGGAGGACTGAAGTGTCATTGAGACATACTGAGGAGGAACAGGTAAAAAGTTTGAGACAGAGAATTGTTGCAGCAACAACGGATGAAGCTGGGGCAAGGGAGACAAGAGACCGGGTGAAGAGCTGCCAGGGTAGAAACCAGAGCAATTTGAGGCAAGACACATACAATTAATGGGAGAAGCAATTGGGACTCTAATTGAAAGGCCTATCATTAATTAGTCACTTAACTAATTTTGTTTTTTCACAAGCAGGATATCCAGAATTGGTGGTTTTTTTTCTCTTATTCTAATTTGTGTTGGTTTCCCTTTTGTAAACTGGGGATAGTTCTGTCCCCTGACCTCACAAAAGTGTTAGGAAGATAAATCAAGCAACATTTGTGAAGCGCTCACGTACACTAATGAAACCCCCAGGAGGAAATTAATAATTCTGTCTTCAGAACTGCATTTGTAAGTTTGCAGTAAATAAGGCCTGAGGCAATACATTGAACAACAAGCAGAAAACAAAATATTGAATCGCTGCTCATTAAGGGAGCACAGTCCATTCTTCACACAAAAGGCGACAGAAAAAAATGCTGTGGAAAAAAAAATATGATTGCATCCTCAAAGATGATGATTCACATACAAAAGGGAATCTTCACTGAGGCAGCACTAGTAATATTAATTCTTAGTCTTAAGCTTAAATATTTCATTTCCTAATCCTTGAGAATTTGTCTTTATGACCTTTTAATGTCCTCTTAGTACTTTTTTGTTTGTTGGGATATGTAGTTATGTAATATAATTTTATTTCATGAAGGTTGAAAGGCTTAGGAAAGTAATACACTTTAAAGAGCAGATATCTTGTTTAAGTAGGAGAAAACCAAATGATGGCTACTATTAGAAAGAGATTTGAAATATGTAATTTCATATTATCAATTATGGCTGTTCCTTTAATTGTAAAATAAATGTCCTAATTTCACTCTTCACTCCTGTCCAACCTTCTCTTGCACATGCTTCTATTGTGACCTTAAGTGTACCTCTAATAGGCTAGGAAGAATGAGGTGAGAATTCCTGATAATCAGGTTGGATTTTTTTTTCTATTTTCTTTTATGTTTTGTTTATAAGCAAACATGGAGTGGAAACAGCCCCTCATTTAGAAGTAGTGTCTGCAGTTCTATAGATATTGACTCGGGAACATTATTTTACCTGAGTGAGCCAGATTCCTCAGAATAATGATATGAAATGCCTACCTGGTGTTCTAATTAAAGCCTGTGGTCATTCATCTCTCTAATTGCAACAATGCCCTCCAGGATAATTTCATCCCAACTGTACCATTCTCTTTTTGCCTGAACAAGTGACTTAAAAGCCATCTGGATCCTTGCCAAGCATGAAAAGGAAAATTCACTGACTGTGATACCACAACACATAAAAATAAAAATTACAGGATGAAAAATAGAAGCAGTCAAGCAAAGTAGTGATATTTTTTCTATTAGGCTTCTGAAAGTATTGACTTCTAATTCCTGAACAGTAGCAGTTGTATCACCTATTTTTTTTTCTGAGAAATTAGTAGAAGTCGTTTGTTAATAAGTAAAGATTTTTCTGAAATACTCTTAACCTTTGGGGCTGCCAAGTTTTTTTTCCTGAGAAGAAAGGCTGGAGATTAGGCCTGGGAATAGGATGTGCAGTCAAATTAAAGCTGCAGTGTGAAGTCAGTGGGGCTTTCTGGAGAGAGTGCAGCCAGCCTTAGGAAATAGCTGAAATTTGTAATTTTTATGATGTATATGATAGAAAATTGTAAACCAACCTCCTCAGTGACCAGGCTTCGAAGTGTTACTGGGTCCGGGTTTTATAGAGCTAGCATACTCTCCAGGCTTTTCAATCTGTAGGGCATAACTTGAAAATCATAAAAGGAAGAGAATATTTTTCTTCATTCTTTGTTGGCTGAGTTCATTACTGTCAACAATATTTAACATGTCTGATTTATTTTTGCCCTAGGAGTTATACAATAGATTTTCACTAAGAAGTAACACTAAATCTCACTTAATTGGCCTAAGGATATGAACTAAGAGGCATCTTCATTTTTCAATGTGCAAGAATTGCCCCATTAGCATTTATTTCACATGTTCTCAGGAGTGAGAATTTTCCTTCTGTAGTTCCTACTTAGTTATTAGAGACAGTGGCCATTGCATTGGAAGGTATATTGCTAGCTCTAAAGCACTTGAAGACCTGAGTGAGGGAAACCAACACACTTCTGTAGCACTACAGGGTGGTTCTGCTAACAGCTGCTAAAATGGGAACCTGCTATTTCTCTGTCACGCATTTTTGTCTCAAACAGTTATGTGCTACAGCACTAGCATATGAAAGAGCTGAAATGAAGTGCAATTGCTCAATCTATGGTGACATACCCACTGATTTTACTGAGAATGGGGGAATTATCAACCCTTGGTCACTGGGTTCGCACCAAACTTTAGAACACTGAAAAAAATGCCAAGATGGGAACACATTGCTGTCTTCAAAGCGTTAGTGTGGACATGTTTCTATGTACATATATACTCAAAAGGAGGGAGCGGGGCGGGGGAAGCGCTCCTGGGACTATCTGCACCCCTACTTTCACCAGCCCGCCATTTCAAGAGTCCTCTGGGATAAATCCCAAATGGATCATACACTGTTAATGATCTGATTCTTACTTTTAGAGATCAGTTTGTGCTCCACAGTGCCATATGACATGACAAACAGGGCCAGGCATAAACGAATACAAACCTAAGTACTTCTTCCTGAGCACTTTTTTTAATTAAGATATGGAGCTCAAAAAAGAGTTTTTGTTTGCTAAACACATTGAAAATCAATTGTCTCCTTTGTGCGACCTTGTATGCACCAAGAATATGATATCTTGTTGTAATTGTTGCTAAGAGATGGAGATTTTATGACTCCAGAAATTATTGATGTATATGGGAATTAAATTCCGTGTTGCTTCCCAATTGCCGTGTGTTCCAGTACCCTGGTAGATACAGCGAGTGGCATTTCAAGTGCACTTAGGTAACTGCATTCGGGGTAGTTTCCTGCTCTCTATTAGCAACGGCTGAAGCCTTGCAGTAATGATCGTAGTTCATAATTTTATACTGTAAAGAAGAAAATGGTGAAGGGAAATTGTGGGAGATGCTGCACAAACCTGTAGTTGCTGCCAATCCCTGCCTCTGGAGGTAGAGAAACTGCAAAATCAGGCTAGATATTGGAGAACAAAATCTTTTTTTTTCTTTTTCTTTTCATAAATTTCTCCTCAGATTTTGTAGCTGTGTCTTAAATCTTGCCCTCTCTGAGAGCCACATGTCAGTTCTGGTGGAATTGATTCTTTTCTCGCTCCGGTGTGACCTGGTAACAGGTCCAATGGTGTTGATAATATTTACTATATTGTAAAATGTCAGAGGTTTTTGAACCCTGATTCTACAGTAAACTTATTTCTGTGTTCTACTTTATGTGTCTAGGTGGTCCTATTAAAATCAGTAAATCTATTCACACACTTAAAGTTGGGCACAACCTCAGTACTTTGCTGAATCATGTTTTAAATGAATTAAATGAAAACAACATTTGGCTTTGAACTTGCTGATTTTGCAAAGCCTCAGTCAGAAAAAGTAGGCAGTAATGTTTTTCTTGTTTTATTATGCAGTAAATAGTAGGCTATAAGAAATATGACTGACCATAGTAGAATTGTGAACCAGGTATAAAGTCTAAGATTTGGTCACTGATAGTCTTTGTACCATGAACATTTGGGAATGAAATAGTGAAAGCTTCTTTATATCTTTGCAAATCGTAAGAACAAACTTCAAGTAAAATGAAGTGTGGGTTTTTTTTTTTTTTTTTTCCCCTCCAAGTGAGATTTGTGAATTACCTAGAAAGGAACCTACATGTCTGGAAAAGATGCAAGACTTGGAAAACATACTATTCGTTGTAACAGAAATATCTTTGCTTAGGAAGCTGTGCTAAAACTCTCATCTTCTGCTTGGACAGATGGAGAAAACCTTCATTTGAAATCAGTGAGTTAACAGGAGACAGGTGGGATCAGAGTGGTGCCCAATGCGCTCCCGTGGGCCCTCCTGGTGACAACTTTGTCCTGATTCTACACAGCTGTGTTATTGCTGTTATTCTATCCTGCCTACAAAGGATTTTGTTTGTAACTTGTTGAAGAAACAGTTATTATTGGTTATGGACAGACTGACTTTCCCTTTATTTATTTTTTTTTTTTTTCTTTTGCTGTTACCTACTGTGTTAGATGAGGGGGAAGGTAAGACCTTAATCTGCCTTTGCCTCATCTTTATGATAAAAAACTCTTTGCTGGGTTCCACATGAGATAATTTAACTCCCTGCTCAGAGCATGCATTGTCTGTTCCCTCAAGTTCAAGAATAATGGTTAAAAAACACGTATTATTTCTGCTACCTATCTAATGTGTTTGTAATTTTTTTTTTCCTGTACTAAAATACAAGAAGATAATTGTGTTCTTTCCTTTATGGTCTTGTACTGCTCTACAGGGACAGAGATCACTTATGTGAGAGAGAGCAATTGCTTGTTGATGTAATAGAAAGAAATGAAGATAACGTAAAGGACAGTTAAATGACAGTATCTTTCTGAAAAAGAGGCAGAACTGCTGCTGCTTCTGGGGTCCCTGTGAATGTTGCTGGTTACTTGACCTAAGGTAAGTCTGAAGATGTGTTGCTAAAATGAAAGTTCAAAATATAAGTAATTAAGGAAGTCTATCTTATCACTGTTCTCATTTTATCTCTCTTCTGTTTCAATGCTGTTTGTTGCTTTTCCACAAAGATGACAGCAGCTCTTAATGCTGATAAAGCAAAGCTTGGCAGAATCCCAAGCAAGATCTTGGGACTATTCTCAGGCTGAGGTTCTCATTTGCAGGTATGCAGTGATTTTTCATGGCTAGCACTACTAAGATAAGTGACTGGGATTTCCACTTGTGGTTGTGTCTCTTTTTGGATATCTTATTAAAAAGTATCTAAGAAGAGGGCTTTTGTGGACAGAAGAGCTCATTCTGCTTGTGCTCCAAGCTTACAACAGCCCACATATTACTATAGTAGCGAAGTTTATTGGCTCTGGCTGGTGCTGTCCCAACAGTGCCTATAAGGTTTCACATTGAAACACAGAGCAGATTAACTCACATTCTTTGTAGGAATCATAGAATCATAGAATGCTTAAGGTTGGAAGGGACCTCTAGAGATCATCTAGTCCAACCCCCCTGCACACGCAGGGGCACCTACAGCAGGTGGCTCAGGACTGCGTCCAAGCGGGTTTGGAAGATCTCCAGAGAAGGAGACTCCACAGCCTCTCTGGGCAGCCTGTGCCAGGGCTCTGTCACCCTCACTGTCAGGAAATTTTTCCTAAAGTTCCTGTGGAACTTTTGGTGTTTCACTTTGTGGCTGTTTCCTCTAGTTCTGTCGGTGGCCACCAATGAAAAGAGGCCAGCCCCATCCTCCTCACTGCCTCCCTTGAGGTCCTTCTAGACACTGCTCAGGTCTCCTCTCAGCCTTCTCTTCTCCAGGCTGAACAGGCCCAGCTCTCTCAGCCTTTCCTCACAGGGCAGATGTTCCAGGCCCCTCATCATCCTCGTAGCCCTGTAGCATCCTCGTAGCCTCGTAGCATCCTCGAATACCCTTAAATGCCTAATGTCAGGTCCTTGAATATGCCAGACTTACCCCTGTGGAGAAGCACGTGTCCATGGATCATCTCCATGTCTTTGTCCCCTCTCGGACCCAGCATAGCTGTGTGCTACTGGTCCCTGAGAAGCTGCTTGTGCTGAAGAGAGACCACTGCCTTGTGTCAGGGGGCAGCCTTAGCCTGAGACGCTGCTCGAATCCAGCCCAGCTCTCTGAAATGCAGAGCTTACCTGAGGCACTTTGTCAGCAATTTCTGATTTTCTGAAGTTGATATATGGTTTATAATTCTTTGTCATACTAGTTTTGGGTAGCTATTCTTAATATTTTACTGCATAGCTGAGCAAATTAATCTTTATTCATGTTCATGGCATTGCAGTTCTTATTTTATAATGTTTGAAAATTTTGAGGGAATTAAAATAAGTAACTAATAGGTTGTGTCTTCCCCTCACTGGGATAATAGAATTCATTTGGGATCTGATGTTGTGATTAATATTATTGGATAGCACCTGTTTTTTCTGGACCTAAAGAAAAAAAGAAGAAAAAGTAGTATGAGAGCACTACCTAGCTAGGGAGTGCCGCTATCTTAATAAATGAGGAAATTAAGTGTTGAGAAAGAATAGGAATTACAGATGAAGGCCTTTTTTTAAAAAAAAACAAAAAACAAAACAAAAAAAAAATCAAGAAGAGCAAGTAATGAAATCCATGTATCCCATGTATCAGGCTTTCTGTATGATGAATTCTGATTCATTTGTTATTGCTATAGTTTATATATTTTTCTGTGTGTGACCTTACATATATTTTCCTTTCCTTATAGCTAAAAGAGAATATTTAGATCCTATATCACTTCTACCTCTAGGGCCCTATTTTCAGATGTTCAGCTGGACTAGTCAGTAAATTTATATTTTGTCTTTTCCACAAGTATTCTAAAGGAAAGTGCACATGGCTGTCAGGCATCTTCTCGGAGTCTGACAGTGGGTGAGCCAGGCTCTGCCCCACATTACACCGAATTATTTGTAGGCCCCCTTGAAATTCATCATTTTTAGACACTTTTGCTGAACAAGGCTAAAAGTTATTTCAAAAGCCAAGCTTGTCAATTAAAGAGTGTATCTAACAATAGAAAGTAGAAACATCAGTTAAACAGTTTGTATGTGATAACTGGATGCTAAATCTATACATTTTTGTTTTCTTCTCAAGTATTCGTTATATGTAGTTTCTGCCTAATGGGTTGTGTTAGAATCAGTATTTACAATGGATGCTCATTCATGTGGTGTTTTCCAGTCCCTGACAAGATGACAAAAACATTTAAAACAGAACAATAAGGAATGCAAAGTGTCATGATGACTTTTTCAATCCATAAGACTTCTTGGTAAAATGCATTAATGCTTTGGGACACACACTTTTTACAAATACCAAGCACTTGTCTGACATCCAAATAGAATGACTCCACTTGGGTTTGCCAGTAAGCTAGTGGAACGTTTCAATTCACAAAAAAAAAAAAAAAAGGAAAAAAAAAAAAAAAAAAACAGTTTTTGACAGCTGTAATTTGGGGCACTCCATGCACTATACAGAGCCTGAAAACTCAGGGCATTTTACTGCAATATGTTTTTACTGATGTTTAAACAATGCTAAATATTCTTCCTTTTGATGGCTTAGAAATATTAGGTAAGGTATCTGAGAAAGGGTGTGGCACAAGAAGCAGAGCAGACGATGTAGGGAGACACAGTTCTAGTATGATAGTCAAGATTTGCCTTCAGAGTGCACAAATAGCTTTAGCAAAGCAATCAGCATCACCTCTGTGCTTTCTACATGCAAAGTACAATAATTATAAGCCTAAGAAAACATACAGACTGAATCCTTCTTTCTTTTTGGATATTAAACTGGACTCTCACTACTTGGAAAATCTCTGTGCTCTAAATAGCACACCGTCTCCATGGCAATGAGCGGTTCAGTTTTTAACTTTTCAACACATAAAAATGGTAATTTATTTGTTTTAAGCACTCCCACAGTTGTTAGAGCTATGAAACCCTCAGGACCAGGTACACTCAGGAGCAGTGGAGCCATCGGGTTAAAGAGTGGGTTAACTGCCAGGAAGTGCCCGACCTGAAGGTCATTTTTGCCTAATTATATTATTATTTCCTGTCAGTTTAGCTTGTGAAGTGGCACTCAAAGCATTAGTGAGTCAGTGCACTCAAAGCATTCAAAGAAATTTTGTTTCTTTTGTTCCTGATGTTAAGGACTTCTTTGTAAATGAATGCAGCCTGTGATGAAGTAGAGGCATAATAAATCCTATGCCCAGAGCGCCTGACTTTCACAGCAGCTACAGTAACAACCTTATTTTTTTTTTAATTTGTGATAAGGGTACATACTGTTGTTGCCTTGAGGAAGCAAGGCAATGAATATATATTTTCAGCATTCTTTCTATATTGTTTAATCCTCTGATAGCTTGGCTTTCTGTTGTAAAAATCATTATCCTTGAGTCTGCTGGAACCCTACCTGGTGAAGTGCTAAGCATTCTGGTTTCAGTCCAACAGAGCACTCAGGCAGATGTTCAACTTTAAGCATGCAGGTAATTTTTACTGGAGACAAGGAAAAAAAAATCTCTTGACCTAACCTTGGAGATTTCTCTGGTTTCCTTCACATGAACCAGAGCAGTCAGTACCTGTGGGATTTATTCTATAGGCTAGCAGAGAGCAAATTTTGACCTCTGAGAAAAGCTTGGAAAAAAAAAAAAAAAATCAGTCTTTCTTGATAATTTTGTTAATAACCTGTACAGTCCTCCATTAGAGCTGGATCTGTTACAGCTGAGCCGTGTAAGGTCCAGCCCAGCTGCATGCATATCAAAGAATATTTGTGTCCCAAGGTGTGTTAAAGCTCTAATAATGTTTAATTATCTCTTTGAACACTACTTAAGTCCTTGAGCAGGGGAGGACCACAGCTCAAAGCACGATCAAAAGGTTTGGAGAGTATGTTAAAGTACAAAATGTAGTTGAGGGACAAGTTAAACTGAGATGGGAAAATAATTATGTTGTCGCCAGTTCTTTACAACATGCTTGACTTTTCTATGTAGGAATTCTCAAGCTGTGATCCACAGACCAGGGAAGGTAATATAGTGAGAGCTTTGCACTGGTCAGCAAAATTTCATTGGAAAACTAAGCCATGACACACGGTCATGTGGAGATTAATAGTATCAACTATTGATAGCAATAGCACCAACTGCTCTCATGATACAGACTACTGAGCGAGCACTGCAGAAAATAAGTTACATCCATGGAATTTGGTCATTTCTCATCTATCACGATACTGTTATGCAGATTTTCTTTTATTCTTCCTTAGGGATTCAGTTTTCAAAAGCTGTGAAACTAAATCTTTGGGAGACAAAGTTACAGTGCAATTCTGGATAAACTGAATATGGAGATGCTTCTGGCTCAGCTGATAGGATGATATGCCTGCTTAGAAAATGACCCTCTTCAGTCAGGTCCTGAGGGAAATGAAGATGCAGAAATAGGAGGGTTCTGAACATGCAGGATCATGAAAGAGGTTTAAAATGGCTATTCACCTGCTTTAAATCCCTGCACTGGACAACAGGTACAGACATGAGTGATGAGGGAAGATTCTCAATCCCAGCAAACTTTTGTTTTTATAATTAGACTAACTGGAGCACCAATCTAGAGACTTTTGAATTTGGAGGGAGACATGTAATCATTACCTAAATAATTCAGTCTTGAGTCTTATTATTTGCATATTGGAAAAGAAACTTCTCCCAAACAGATTACACCATAAAATCTGTAAGCTGGTAGGGGCATTTATAGTCCATTATCCTTCTCAACAGAAAAACGACTATACAAAGTAATTCCCGGCAGACATCTGCTTCATCTGTTTTTAAATATCTCATTCAACGGTCTCCCTGGCTAGCTATTAAAGTGCTTCACTATCTTTACATCCAGAATTTTCCTCCTTGTTGTAATCCAACCCACTATTACATAGAAAACAGAGTATTCATTTTCTCTTAGCAGAAAGAGTTATGAATTTGAAGTTTGTTACCAAGTTCCCTCTATCTTCTTTAGGCCTCACAGATCAAGATCTTTCGATTTTTATCTGCCACTTTCCTTTTGTTACATCCCTTATGAAATTTGTTGCCTGCCTCCAAATTCACTCCAGTTTGTCATATTTCTTAAAATGTTGCACCCTACATTGGACACTCTAACTGTAGCACTATGTATACCAGTATGCCAACTATCAGTATTTGAAACAGTATGAAACTTTTGACTTTGTTCAGTGTCTGGTTTACTAAGTTTCTCAATTTTTTTTTTTTTTTTTTTTTTTTTTTTTTTTTTTTTACAGTTTATATACAGAAAAGTGATTAAAATCCCAGGAAAAAATACCAAAATGTATGGGAATGCTGGCTTTTTTATATACTATAAATATAGATATATATATATCTAATCTATGATGTTGTCAGTAATTTCTCTGACACTGGGTGTCATGACTAATATTTTTTTCTTTTTGTAACCTTGTTGTATTTGAAAAAGGTCTAAGATAAACCAAGGTCATCTTTTTCTATTTCTGAAAAATGTCCTTCCCTTTAGTTGCTACTGGAATTCATGTAATGCTAGGAAGAAACTCTGAGGCACTTTGCAAAGCCATTGACACTGACAGAAGTCATTCTTTTGCCTATAATGAGAGAGCATTCTGGCATTTAATCCACTGGAGTAGCTAAATAACATTAAGGAGCTTTCTGAAAATTAAATTTCTGATTTATTTCATTTGCAAATAAACAAGACGTCTGGGAGAATGGACGAAAGCTAACTGAGAAAGTAAGCTGAATATAGGGTGCTTCTGCAGATGGATACGGTGAAAGGATATTGTGTGTGTATATGCAAACAGGTTAAACCAATAATATCAAAAAAAAAAAAAAACAAGAAAGAGGCTAAATCTTTTAGAGCTATTCACTGTGTTTAAATGATATTGGATAGATCATATTGTAAAACAGGCATGAACAAAACAGAACTAGGTTGATATTAGTACAGAGGAATGTTCAGCACTTTTTTTTCAGGATATCACCCCTGTATCTCGACTCATTTTTTGTTCTTAAATGTTGTGAACAAAGTTGTATTTCTATGAACATAGTCCATACTTGGAATTATTTGAGAAATATCACTGGCAAGCACGTGTCTCTGTTCACCATGTTCTCCACAGCTGAATTAGCGGCCATGTGTTCTGTGTCTTGTGCTCATCCATTTGCTTGTAAAATTCTAATTCACGATTAAATCTCATAGATAGTGTGGCAAAGGATAGTGTGGATATGTAGTTTTCAGTCATCTGTTGGAGTTCCTCGTGGCAACTGCATGCATATTCATGGGCTGGTGAAGCACTTCTGATGGGTTCCATGCCAAGATGTCAGTCAAGGGCCTGGGAAACTTGCCAGAAATCCTGTCCTTGTGTTGGGCTAATTAACTCTCAGTACATTCGTAATTGTCCCTATTAGTTAGGAGTGCATGTAGCAGCATTGAAAAGGTGATGGTAAGGAACCCGGCAAAAGGGAACTTTGGCGCTTGTCTGTATTTGAAAACGTAATGGAAAGTACTAAGTGGGTCTACGATGCTCAGGGCCCTCAGCATCATCAAACCTGTGGTAGTTAGCACCACTTCACGTTACTGCTATGTGTAAGCTTGACCAGCTGGCTGTTACCGTGACCCTCTCTCCTCACCCAGGGCTCTGTGTGATGCCAGGTAGCATATGCTGTGGCGTCAGGGGATTCCCACAAGGACAGGCTCTCCAGTCCCACGCGACTGTTAGTGGCAGTAGTAAAAACGTCATCACTAGCAGCTTAGTATCCTGAGCTGGCACAAATGCTAATGGCAGATGCTGGTGGCCTCTAGTAGGGAAATGGCTGCCTGCTCTGGATGAATTTACTGGGAAAAAGATGGAGCGTCAAATTAATTTTCTACTGATGTGTGCATGAATCAGTTCCAACCCACACAAAGCAAAAGGGAACGGGTTATGAATGCACTAAATGAACATTTCAGTTTATAAGTCACTAAAATGATCACAAGTCATTATGATCACTCTTTGCCCTCCATAATTACAGTTGTGAATTTTAATTCCAACCTTAGTGAAGTCAAAGAAATGCACACATTGATTTCCCTGTGCTTTGGATAGGATGAAAGATAAAATAATCTTGTGTTCTATAAAGCAAAAGGTGTAGTGTGCCCCAAAAGTGTTCTCCTAAAACATAAAGCACATGAGTAACCTTCCTTATGCTGTGTCCTCGCACAGGCACTATACTGCATGCCTATATGCAATTGAGTATTCCACCTGTCCCATAGCTGCCCATATTCAGTTTCCCTACAGTTTCCTGGTGGTTATGTTTGTAGCTTGAAAATTAGTAAGTGTTAATATAGAATATGAACAGAAATGAAGCAATTTATAAAAGACTCCTTTCTCTGAATGCTACCTAGAAATCTGTAACCCAAAGGAGTACAACCACAGAAACAAAATTAGCTACCCATTTGCATGATTCACTAAATAAATTTCCACAAAAGTGAAGCATATTCATCTTGTGCTCATTAAAAACTTTTTTTTTTCCTGACCATATAACATTGTCCCTGCTTCAGCTCATTTTGTCCTATACTTAGCTTTAAAAGCATATCGTACTCGCAGCAGCTTGCTGCTAACTCCCTGAAGACATGTTTTCATGGATGTTTTTTTCAAAGCCTATCTTAAGTGTTGCATAACTGTCTTTTGTTACATGTTCAACAGATCAGAATTCTAGAGCATGCGACATTGGAGTCATAAATATCAATACAATGAAATGGTGAGGATAAATGCGCTTATACGAGAAGCAGAGGGTGGGCCCTGGCACTGGGGTGTGCGTGAGTGCTCTTTGTTCTGTGATGTGTCAAAAAGGATAATCCAGCGCACACAGAGAACACAATTTTCACACACCGTTAAAGCAGGAATAACCAGAGAGGTATTTGTTATTGGCCTGCATGTAGGTAAGGACCTAGCAGACCCTCCACAAAATGTGTTGCGGTGTCTCTAGTGAGTGACATTTCCTTGGGAACCTCTGCTTTCTCTCTCTCCCATCTCCTCCAAAGCATGGCTCTTGTTTTACAGTTCAGGGATAACAGGCTGTAGTTGAATTTGTATATAGGATTCTTGATCTTAGACAAGTACAAAAACAAGATAAAAGATACAGAATTTCTTATACCTTTTTTTTCTGTTCCTGTATCATGGCTCAGATTTATACATAATCATTTTCATTTTGTCAATGTAAAATTGACTGCTATGGCATGGCATATGATAAACAGATAAGGTATGCACTGTTGTCATTGTGTTTAAACTATCAGATTGATCAGGGGTCACAGAGATTAATTTACAACCTCTTGCAGAGAGTTGTGGTTTGACTGCTATGCAACTTGATTCTTACACTATCTCCATAGGCAGTCGACTCGTACCAGCCTTTCGCAACAAAACCCAGCTGAGACAATTTTTATTCTGAGATCTATCTCACTTATTCAAACCTCGTATTAATTAGGTTTAAACCTGTTATCTTGGTTTAATGAGGCAAAATGTTCACTGAAATAATTTCCCTCAAGTTGGGATTTCACCTCTTCATACCTCCAATTAATATTTTTTAAAAAAGAAGCAAAGATAAGCATATTTTTAAAAGAAGCTTTATTGAATTTGGTTTCTTTTTGCACTAAAATATGTTTGCTTTGTGATAGAAAATACCACATTCTTCTGGTACAGTGGAGGTTCACTATAAAAATTTCTGCATGTAAGTGTTTATCATAGAGCTTGGAGCCATTGCACAATGCATCACAATGCATTGGTATAGTAACATCAATACCTAATAATTAAATTATTCTTTCTCCCCAGTATACTAAATATTAGATGAGAGATGCTCTATGAAAGCTTGAGGGCCCCATTGATTGTTCACGTTATGGACTGTAGCTCAGGCTCAAAATTTCCACTGTGGCTCTGGCTCGGTACATCCGATGGTAGTGCAGGCTGCTCTCCGCCTGACTCTGCTGTGCTGCTCTTTCTAGGCCTCCAAAAAGGAAGATGGAGTTGCCTGGAGAGAGCAGCTATGCATAGGCTTTTCCTCTCAGCGGAGCACTTTGGAAGTCAGGTGGAGGGAGCGTCCTGTGCAATGAAATACACTGCGCAGCGAGTATTTCAAGAGTGCTGTCTCGAAGTAGATGTCGATATACTCAATTCTATTTCTTTCTCTTCTCCCATTCCTCTTAAGATCACTGGTCTGCAGATGCATTATTAAAAAGGAATGCTCTTCAATAGACCACACCTTTTTGCAAGCTTTACAGTTGTCTTGTCAAGAGTTCAGGCACACTTTCACCCAAGTGATCTAATACACATATAGTCTAGCTAAGCACGCAATAGGGAGGTGAGAGGGGAAAAATGTTGCTGGATGGCAACAAGAGTGAGATGGAGATAAGAGATAGGAAGGGGGCTTGTCCCTTCTGTATATAGGTCCACTTGAGGTACCACACATGCAATCTGTGTATGATGATGTGAGGGAAATTCTCCTCTTATAGTGCTGTTTGCAAAGCCGTGAAAAAGCGTGGCTGGATAAATCTCTTCATATTGACCAGACTTGCATCTAATCATGTAGCCAGTTGGTAGCCAGTCAAAATTTGCTTGTTCCAATATAACAGATAATTCGCAAATTTTATGTCATTTCCACAGGGCCTCATTTTCCACTGTCTCACATGTTATGCTATTGCCGATACCTATAAAAAGCGTAAAGGAAATTCTGCCAACTCTCAGTGTATCCCCTTTCCGCAAAAGTGAAGAAACACACTAAGCGTGAGTCCCTTGGACTAGGAGTTTTTTTATTTCATCTGAGCCTGAAGTTGGAAACATTGGAAGTTCAGTCTCTCACCTCTCATTTCAAGGCTTTTGAACGGCTTTGATGAAAAATGACTTGATTTTAAAGATGAAAGGTCAGTCTGTGCCATCAGTTTAATTGGATTTGGCTGTGGCCACTTTAGCTTTCATTTGGAATAGGAAAGGCAGATTTGGGGATTTAAAATCACTTTAAAGCTCATAAAGAGAAGGAAAAAAAGGCTTTTGCTATATGTCAGTGAAAATCAGTGAAGACTATGGCCCAGGTATAAAGAAAACAGCTCCCAAAAGCTGCCCCTTTGAGAGAATGAAAATGAAAAACAACAATAAAACACCTGTTGTGTCTGGGGCTCAAAACCCTACTGCTGTGGAGACTTTAAATGTTTTCTTTTGTTTTCAAATGCCAACCGAGGCAGTATCAATTAGGTATCAATTTCTCTGCATCCTGTGCCGTAGCCTTGTGGTTAATTAGCAAAGGGTGGCAGTTAAGGGATTGGTTCTCCCCTGAGACACTTCAATGGGAGAACAGGCTCCCCTAATTTCTATTTCATCCTTAATTGCTTCTGAAATTACTTTGATCTGTGTAAAACTTGATTTTCTTTTTTTTAATATATCATGGAATCATATTCCTTCGCAGTGTATTTCTCTTTTTTTGGACATACAGCTCTGAAATTTTACATACAGAGTTATTCATCTTGCCAAAAGTGTGTGTGTGGGGGGGGAGTAAGAATTTCTAGGGAATATATTTTTGCAGTTAGCAGCGTACAGCTGAACTGCCATAATGAAACAGCAAAATAGCTGTGCTATCATGATTCTAATGGTGGGAATAAGAAGATAATCTAAGATCTGTGCTTCGCCATTCCTCAGTAGACTTCTTTTAAACTAAAAAAAGAAAAAAAAATCATCTGGAATGATTTCAGTTATTGAGGCATGAATCAACAAGACCTATTTTGGGAAATTAAACAACAGTTCTGTTGTTGCCAGAAACTTGCAGGTTGTCAATCCTGTGCACCTGCGCTTGCAGGTGATCAATCCCTGGGCACAGTCACAAGCTCCCAGAGCAGCAGCTTGTTTCCAGGGCTAGGCTGCAGTCCAGGGGATGCTGAACGGATCCCGGAGGGATACGTGCATGGTGTCTCCCTTTCGAGGAGCCACGTCCTGGTAACCCTTGGTACGTGAGCAGGGAGGCTGATGTAGGTCAGGTAACGCTACGGTGTGCTGTTGTGCCTCTCCGTTTTCAAAGATGTATTTTTAAACAACTTCCTGGTGGATTGCCTTACCTTGGGAGCAGTTACATCAGTGCCAGCTGTATAATCCCCACAGGGGCAAGAACAGCACGGGAGTAATACCTAATTAAAGCTGTGATGAAGTAGGTCAGCTAGTATTTCACAAACAACAGCAAGCGCTCTAATTGTTAATAGTCCAGAGTCCCTGTATTTACTCCATGCGACAAAAAAAATGCGTATCGTCTAGGCATGTGATGAAAACCCAAGCAGCAACCACATGCCACCATGGGTTACAGACATAAATATTCACAGCATCCAATGAGTGCCATACCTTAATTCCTGCAAGATCATTTGGCAGTGGATTAATATTGTTATTCACAACCTTTCTTAATATTGCAGGAGCCCTGGCAGAAGAGGGCTAAGCAGTGCTAGGTGAAAAGAGCAGATGAGAAAGCCCTGCTTTCAGGTCACAAAAATACAGGATTATTACATAGGAATGTGATCCTGCTCTCGGCTGCTGTAGTTTTTTATAATACCATAGGACTGTTTCCAGAAGTTTTATTTTCAGAAGTTCAGTTGAGTTTCTGAGACTTACTCACCTGCCAAACTAGGTGAGAAACGGTCCTTTTGTTTTCCTGAGATGTGTCGTTTCTTTCCTTCCTCCTAGGGTGGAAGCACTAAGAAAGGCAGTTCTCGTGATATAGCAGCATGTTCGCTTTCGGTGGGATCGAGGACGTGTACTGACTGCTGAAAATTCATAATAGTATTTAAAATGTTAGTGTTCTAAAGCTCTCAGAAAGAACATGCACTGTCTAAATGAAGAAATGTCTAGAGGCCTCATTCAGCCACATGACCCTGTTACACTAGAACTTCACAAACACTTTGCAAATGAACATCTCTGCCCCTGAAGTCTTACAGCTTAACCAAAATGATTTGCTATGTTAGGAACAGGTTTCCTCAATTACAGCTGCAAGCAGGATCTTCTGTTTCAGGTGGAGCCCATGCCTGATCTCTAAAGGCTATCACAAGCTTCATTTTATTTTACAATTTAGATTGAAATTAGGTAGGTATGGTCAGCAAGGCTTTTAACCATATAACAGAGCATTGTCTATAGCATCTTAAGGCTTTCCTCAGAAGATTAAGGGAGCATTTGATGGGGAAAAATCCCTTGTATTTTCATTTATAAACATCAAGAAATCAATCTAGAGCAGGACAAGATAAGCCCTAGATATGTTATTTTTTCTTCACACACGTACATTTACAAAGCCTGTTCAGCAAAGGAGAGCAGAAGGTGCTCTCATAGGAAAGCCTGCCAGTTATAGGAATTTAATAACACACACTCTTACACTACTCAAGCAAGAATTTCTCAATGACTAATTCATCAGAACTACCACCTGTTGCCTCACTGCTGCCTCTTTCCTTACATATACTCCTCCAGTGGCCGGCCCTTTCAATTTAGGGAAAGGCGCCGTATGGACCCCAGGCAGACTCACAGGAGCCTGGGTGAATTTTTCTCCTTTCCAGCCAGGCAAGCATTTCGCTTATTTTGCCTTTTGCTGAGTTTTGTTAGGCATAAGAACATCTGCCCTTAGCGCTTTGAAAGGTCTCCTTGTGTTTTTCCTCCCAGGAGGTTTCCAGGCCTCTCTCTCTGCAGGCTGGACTCTTTGGTTGTGATACCGGGGTTTGGGAATTGATGATAGAGTTCGGTATCTGCCCTTCTCTTTCTTGTCCCTCTCCTTCCCCATCTCGCGGTACAATAGCTGTGTTCTGGTCATGCTGCTTTTTCCTTGTGGGTGTTGAAAAGACTGTCAATGTGTTACTGTGCAGACCTAGAAGTTTACTTGTGTTCGTTGGAAAGAGAGGGATAAATAAGAGCTGCCAAACTAGCTTAGGTCTGAGATCTGCACGGTCTGGCCTTCTTATAACTGGTACTAGCTGCTTCAGAGGAAGTTGTGGAAAATATTGATGTCGGGTCAGTGCCCCCTTTCCTCTTTGCCTCGTATGGGCTTTCTTCTGTGGGATGCAGTTGTTCATATTTCTGATCTTACAGGCTCTTCTCCATGTCTGGTAGTACCAGTGACATCGTGTTACATTACGTGATACAATTAAATCAAATACAGTATGAGTCATCCCATGGGTTATGTATGCAGAGGAGGAAGGTTTTAGAATTAAGCACTTAAAGGACGTACGAGGAATGCAGGGGACTCCTTGCAGTGGTTTTGTTTATACCAAGCTCTTTGCTGGAGGCTTAATCAGGGAAAGAAAAGGTTGGCTGGGAGTCAGCCAAGGGACTCGCTGTCCCTTCCGCGACCCTTGTAGCTTGTCTCTCTGTTCAGCCAATATTTGGCCTATCAAAATAGGTAAGCTGTTAACTTCTGAAGGGGAAAGCAAAGGACGTAACATCATTATCCAAATGGGTGACCAAGGTTCATCAGCAGGAGCAGTGCTCGAGTCACATTTGCTGTCAGAAAGTGCCAGCCCCTCTGGGTGTGATGTCTGCTGCATGGTGGGCTGGCCTCGACCCCGCAACGCACCCGGGCGAACACGCGCGTGGCACGAGTGCGGGTCCTCCACCTCAGAGAGCAGGTGCCAGAGAAGCTGCCTCCTCTCTGCAACCTGCCCGGGGCCAGGTGGGGGGTTCGTGCCTACTGGGTTCGGTCTGGGCAGGCTGGGGTAGGTGTGAATGCTAAAATTAGTCAAGCAGGTAGATGCCTCATGAGCACAGGTGCCTTCAGGCCTTGGCAGCAGCTCAGCTGCTTTCTGAATCACCCTTAGGAGCTTCAGCCTACTGGCATCCTCCTCTAGAAGACGAAGCCTTTCAAAGGACTTAGCCCCAGATCCCTCTGTGCCTCAAGTCCTCATCTTTAAAATGATGACTGCAAAGCGCCTTCTGCCGGGGCTGTACCAGGGTGTGCGCGGGTGCTAACACACAGCGTCATCAGCGTGTTGGGGCTTTCAAATGCCTGTACAAATACAGCAGCTCCTGCAGGGCTCAAGGCTGAAGCACTTAGACTTAGTTAAAACAACCCGTATTCAACGTGGACGAGATTGAGATATTCACGCGCTAATGAGAAGAGTTGCCCGCAGCCAACGGCAGCGCGCTGGCCACCGTGCCTGCTTTGAAAATGAGATTAACCACTCAATTCGCAGGGAGCGCTTCAGCAAGGAGGAACTTATTTTGTTATACTAATTGTGTCACACACGTGCCTCAAAACACCAACTGTGCAAAACAGGATTTCCCTGGGGTGCGCTGCGCGAGATGGCCCGGCCTCTGGTTTGGTTAATGCTGTTGCTCCCTGTTCTTCTCTGCAGCTGATCAGTTTGATCTGTGTGTTTCATGTTGCACCATAAATTCTGGGGTTGGTAAAAACTACCACAGAACGTAATAGTCTCCATTGTGCCAGGGCAAGAGTCTCTCTTTGACTTAAGCTGCTCAACCCTGTTTTCCCAGTGTAACGAATAAAATTCTCACATTGTTTATTTAGGCATGCAGTTAGTTTCTAATCATAATGAAATGATGAATCACTGCTAAGGTCTTTAATTTACTCAATAATTTCCGTGATTTTAATGGCATTTTAAAACGTTTTAACTGTCCATGTATAGGCGGAGTATATAATTTTTAAATTGTCGATTTATTAAGAGACTTTCAAAAAATTAATCATTTCACCTACTTTTGCATCTGTTCCCATATTCAGAAGCACTGTGTAAATGTGTGAGAAAACAGAATTTGCTGACAGGGGAGCAAGATCCACAGAGGGTGTAAATTAACCCTGCAGCACTGAAATCCGTAAGCTACTTTACACGAGCTGAAGTTCTGCCTCAGTGTGTCCATTATTCATGCTGTTATTCTGCTTGCAATATTGGATACAATTCTCCTCACATTTATCGTGCTTTTTACACCATTACAGCTCTGACGTCAGTGGGATTATTCAGAATTCACAGTGGGGTTAATAGGAGAATTTCGTCTTAGAATGCCTTGATGGGCTTTTCCTTTCAAAGGCAAATTAAAGACTTTTTTTCCCTGACTTTAGTATGCAAATACTTTTTATGAGAAGTGTAGTGTAGGTTTTAATAGTTTGTTTGGCGGTAGACCTATTTTTATAAATCTGTTTATATGCTTCATGCTTTGTTAAATGTGTTTCTCATTTCAGCCTGAAACTTTTGAACACTTGCTACATACAGAGCTTCCCCTGTGTCATAGATCTCTCTGCTGATTTACAGTGGGCAGGGGCATTTTTTTCTTTGTTTAATTTTGCATTTCTCAGCAAAATACTGAAATGAAAAATATTGTCCCATAGTTCGAACACTGACTGTTGAGTGAGCTGATCTCCCATGGTGTAAAAGTGAGATTAAAGAAAGGCCAAGTATGGTTTTATCAAAGGTATTTGGATTAAGTTCCCTCTAGTATTTTGTCTCATTACCCCATTTCCTACTTCCATGCCATGATGCGAGAAACCTACGTTCCCAGATAGTTCATGTTTGTTTTTTATTTTCCTCAATACTTCAACTTCTTAGTGAACTCAACCACTTTAACAAGGTGCTGGAGAAAAAAAGAAAAAAAAAAATACAGTGCTGTAGAGAGCTCCAGAGCAGGTATTTCTTTGCTTTGTCTGAAGCCTTACACAGTGCATTTTTCTCTCACATAACTTTGTCCTGGGGAGAGGTGACCTGGTCATCCAATTTGCAGTGTGACTGCAACCACCTCTGGGAAGCACCCTGGCCAAAGCTAATCTTGTACTTGTTCATAACATACCACTGAAAGGTACTGGTTAATATAGTGATAAAAGTGTAGTGATAAATAGGAACATAGGTATTAGACTGAAAGAGATTGTACATTATTATTACTGCACAGGTAATCTCTAGCTTTGTTTTTTATTTATTTTTTTTCCTGAAACCAAGGGCTATACTAAACCAACTAAAACTTTTTTATTATTATTTATTTACTTAAAATATAGAAGCATAATGTGAACAAGTATACCAGACATATAACTCTACCAAATCCCCTGGTTTTTATGTTCTTGGTTCTTGCAGTAGTTCATTGTCGGGGGCGGGGGGGGAAAAAACATCACCACCACCATCAAAATAAACACGCACACACACAAAAAAAAAACACAAAAACATCCCACAAAATCCAGCATGAACTGATAATTTCTTTGCTCCCTTTTCCTAATAATTTTAGTAAAGCATTATGTTATTTTTTCTTATCGAGCCTGCAGTCATAGCTGGCAGGCTTCTTTCTGCACTGGTACTTCTTCTGTATTAGTCTCAGTGGTTGGCCCTCCCATTTCCTATATATTGCTTAGCTGCTGGGTGGATGCTATTATGACACATCCAACCTTTGGTATAAATAATTTATTCTGAAAGTTCAGTATGTTATAATGTGCATGAAGCATCTTGCATTTATATTTAATGCTCCTCTTTTGCCGAGAGCTTTCTATATCCAAAGCTACCATCAGAGAGACCCAGCAATCTTCAAGCAGAAGAGAGAAAATTTTGAGACCATATCATTCTATTTTTCTGGTTATAAATGATAGTCTCCTAGTGAAGAGTGGAGCAAAGGGTGGTTGTTTACCCACTTGGGAGTCCTTGGCTTGGATAACATGAAAATGGCTCTTTTCATCTGGCTGAAGTGTCTGCAAGACACTCGGGTACTCACAAGCAGACCTATTCCTTACAGAAAGCCAATGAAATCAATGAAATATCAAAGGGCAATTGGGTGATTGATAGATGCAAGTAGTAAAACAATAAATAGAGATGTGGATATCACAACAACAGCCAGGAGATGTTGTTTACCAGATCACAACCGGGGAATGAAGCCACCCCATAGACAGAGGAAGAGAAAGGTCAGAGTTTTGTGGGGGGGAAGGTGGGTGATAACTGCCTCGTAGTGCTGAGGGGGACACAGTAATGAGAGAAAAGTCCTGTACATGGGAAGGACAGAACTGTCTCCTGACTTCCTTCATGTTTTTCTGCCAAAGCAATGAAAATGACATTGGGATCTGAAGAGCAAATGGGCAGGAATTATGGTCTAGATAAGGTATTTAATAAATAAGGTGGCTGTGCAGCAGAAAGTCATTCTTTTTTTGAGAGGTGGGTTGCCAGGGTTTGTAAAACCTAGAAGTTTGTTTGATGTAGTATCTCTGAATTTATCCAGATATATCCCCAAAACCATATTATGATTAAAAAGCAAACGAATGAGCTTGCATTTGTGGAATTTATCAGGCAGGTTAACTGAATTAAAATCTCCCTTGTAAACAAACAACGCAGTGAGTGGAGATGCAGCAGTCATGGTCTATACTATTTTCCACAAAAAAGAAAAAAAAATGTAGTTGGATGCTCTTCAGTATTTCTATTGACATGCTAGTCAGTGATACCTTTTTTTGCCATTTGCAAACTTTATCAGAAAATGGGACTGGTAATACAGTGAATAACATCAAAGACAAATTGAAAGAGGATGTGAAAATTCTGTAGAGAAATCAATATAAGGATATAAAACTGATGAAAGAAAATGTTTTATAGCTACTAATTTAAAATAAAGAGAGATTTAACTATTTGTTACCCTTTTAAGAGGCTTGTGTGATGTAATGCAGAGAAACTGAATCTGAATCACCGAGTGGAGCAGGTAGTTTCTCGCAGACTTTTGAACCATTTGCATGCCCAGGTCTCTGCAATGAAAATGTTAGGAGGGACTTCATGGCTGCAAATTGGTACTTAAACATGGAAAGCGATATGACAGCAGCTGCTGTGTGGTATATCACAGCTCAGTAGTTGGAAGGCAAAGCCGAACTAATTCAATTTCAGAATAAGAGGCAGCTTTCCAGGAAGAAGGAGGCAGAAGGGACAAAGAGGGAGCTCCCTAGGAACCAGGGTAACAAAGTGCTCCAATGGTTTACCTGAAAAGTAGGCAGTAGGAGTCTTTCAAATCAATTCCACAAAGTATTTCATTCTGTGCTGCCGTCTTTGTGGATGAATGAAGAAGAAAATAAAATTTTCTACTTTGGCCTCGGCACAGTCCTGACGCTTTGGTTTTGAATTCAGCTGGATACTACACTCAGACAGTAGCTGAATCTTGTGCTTCAGTCTGTTGCTCGCAGGTTTCAAAGAGGTTGAATTTTGTTTCTCTCTCTCTCTCTTTCTCTCTCTCATGCACAACTGGAGAGATGCAATCAGAGCTGGAAGGAGACCAGAGCTTAAGCCTGGACACTATTATGGATCGACTAATGCTCTCAGAGGAGTCTCCATTTCATTGTTCTTAACTACCTGACTGCTATTTCTTCTTCATGCTCGGGGTCAAATTCTGATCTATTCTGATTAGAGTCTTTTGGCTCAGTGACCGGCCTGGGCTATCCAGCAGATCAGGCTGAATAACCTAACGATCTTTTCCAATCTTAATGTTAACAACTGCAGCTAGCATGATCCCAACAAAATTTTCCTGCTTGCGTTCTTAAATCATGCTGATCTGTACAAATATGTTCCATGAAAGTATCTGTGCTGAGCAGCGCTGTGGACTAATGGAATTTCACTAAAATAAAAGATATTGCCCCCACTTAAATTAGCAGAGAATTTTGTCTACAGCATATGCCATCTAAAGCAGTATTGAAAATACTAAAATTCCCAAACAGAGTGCAGTCAGATCATAACTGTATTTGCATAGGATTAAAAATTCAGTTACTATGACATGTATTTTTAAAAAGCCAAAGTAGTGAAAGTGTTTGTATATACAGAACTTAAAAAAATCCTGTCTTCTATATCTGTTTGTGCCAGTACTGTTCTTTCTTTGACCTGATGGAACCTGCAAATTGAAACTGGATTTTTCCTCCTCTTAATCCTTTACTATACACCAAGCCTAATTCCATGGGGTTTTTTTGCATCAGTTTTATTCCTTTATTATTGCCTTGACTTCAGGTGACTTACTCTAGACTTGTACTGCTCTGAGTGAAACAGAATCAAGTCCATAGACTTGAGCTTGTATCCATTGATTTTAGATATTCCTAGCTGCTTGCAAACAACTCAGGCAAAATTAACTGCAGAATGATGATCGAAAATGTGGTTTACTTTCAGGGGGGTTTGCCTTTTATCAAGTGTTGTTTCCAGGAGATCAATCTTTTAATTACTTTCTGCTTTCTTCCCTGGGATGGGTATGGGCAACAATAAGTATGTTATAGCTGTAGCCTTCTCTGCAGCATGTTGATACTATGAAATGTGATGATTCCCATATTTAACACTTTTATTCACTACATGCTTCTCTGGAAGGGAATCAGTACTTTCTAAACATGCTGTAAGACTTGCTATTTGGGAAACAACTTCCCTGTGCCTGGTCCATTTGTAAAAGTTAATACAAGCAGCAAATGCCACTAGCAGCATAAGTCTAAAATGAGCTACCCTGCTAGGTCTTTGCTTTCTGTGTATTTGCTATGCTTTGCTTGCCCCTGGCAAGTTGCAAACGAGAATAAGAAACATGACTTCTTGAGGGAAAACTAGCCACAAATTCATGAAAAAAAGAAACAATAAATAATCTGGGTAAATAGTCCTTGTCATGCTGAATTCGATACACCCGCAGCCCTCACCAAGCCGTCTGCAGCACAGAGTGGGCCTGACTTTCTCTTGCTGTACTGCAGTGACTTTGCTGAAGTCCAAGGGGCTGATTTCATATGACACACAGATTTCTCTGCAGGTGAGTTTTCCTGGCAACCCTGCCTGTGCTACAGGTCCGAGAGGTGCATGGGATGCACCGTTGATCTGGGAACCATATAGGCTTCCAAGCACGTCCTGCCTCTCGTGAAAGTACCGTGGGAGTCAGGAGCTGCCACTGAACATCCAGACACACCTGAAAACTTCTGTTGCTGTGGCAGTGTGCAGATCCACTGCTTAGATGCTAGCTGATGCTTACAGAGTGCGTTGAGCTGCTATACTTGAATGATACTTTATCCCTGCAAAGAGTTTGGGGAGTAATCTGACTACATATCAACTGTATAAAAGTCTTCCTAACATAGCCTGTGAAGCAAAACAATAGCGAACACTGAGGTTAAATTGGCAGAATTTACATCCAGATTTCAAGAATTGTTTTGCCAGCTGCAGCGTTCTTCTAACATCATCAACCCGGTCCTTGAAGTTTATTGCCCACTGCTGTGCCTCTAGTTGCAACTGTTGGATTAATGTAGTTTTAAAACACAGAAGCTCCTTGCTCTCGCTCTGAAGACAGGTGGTGTTTTTGCTTCAGCTGCTGTTTTCTGAAGAGGTGATGTGCATATGTGCCGATTGAACATTTATTGTGCCTTTACCCTATTTGTATATCACCTTATGTTCATGTGTAGGTTTGAGTAAGCTCTGTGGCACAGGGAGAGGCAAAGCCAAGACTTTTGCTACTCCAAGCATTGGTCTAAGTACACTCCTAATGCCAATCCCAATCACATTGCCATATGCCATGTGGATGGAGTCACAAGGATGTTTTAGCAGTTATGTCCTTGCTTAGAAGGCCATATGCACGTAGCCTGTACCCCTTAACCCTGTGAAGGGCAGACACCTAGCTCTACGAGCATTCTCCGTCAAGCAAAACAGACCCAACAGGTCTGGTCAGGAAAACATGCTGTGCCTTCATCCTTGGTTCACCAGGCAGTATAGCCATAACAGGGTTCTGTGAATGGAGGAGAACAGCTTCAAGCTGTGTGCTGCTCAGCCTTTTAGCACTTCTAGGCTAGAATGGTTGAAAACGTCACGACGTCTTTCACGTCTGCTTGTCGTGTTCAATAGGATAGAGGCCACTTGGCTCCTCTCTCCTATGGGCTTGTCAGCAAACCTCTCATGTCTATCAGAATCTGTTATGGCCTGTTCCTCCTTTGAGTGTTCACGTTGTTCCCGATATTGCGGTGGCTCAGCAGCAGCCCTTCTCTGATGTTACAGATGACCTTTAGCTGTTCCAGCGCCCCTGCGTAGGTGGTGCCTGCATGGCTCCCGTGGCCTTTGGCAGCCTGGCTTATTTACCATAATACCCCTCATGTCATACAAATATTAAATCTTGGAGCCCTCTGCTTCTCCACATAATGCAGCAGATGATTGTAGATGATCTCTTCTCCCCTGCACTGCTACTGAACAACTGGAACAGCTGCTTCTTGTCCCCTCTTTGCAGCCCTAGTCAAGACCCTCTCTGTCTGCCAAAACTGCTCCTCTTGGAGTTTCTAATGAGAGTCAAGAACATAAAAATGGGAAGGGATGTGTTAATCTCAATTTTGGTTCAAGAGAAGTCAATACTGTGAAAAATACTGTGAGCAGATGAAACTGCAATCTGTGGTATAGGAGACTTAGGTTTGAGCTTCTGATTACTGGAAGAAGAAGGAATTTAGTCTGTGTTTCTGTTATTTCTGGTGAGTGTCTTAAAAATTAGCATATTTTATGCATTTTTTTAATGAATATTTTTTGCCCATTGTTTATTTTTATTTGTCCTTACAACAAAAATTCTCCAAACTCTACATTACTCAGAGGCACCTGTAGGTAGTTAGAAGCTTCCAGTCACTTATCAGTCCCACAACTTGCTATTAGGTCCATGATCATCTGTGTTTAAGATGCTGTAACTGTAAAGAAGCAAAGGAACTTGGGGGAGTGGTGAGGCTGAGGAATGCTCTTGGGCCGTAAAATCTGAGGTTATGTCAGAGGACATCTTGGCATTTAGAAGGTGATTAGTTAATGTTTACTGCTATTGCCAGGCGAACGATGGCAAGTCCCTGCTGTGCTGTGGGAAACCACTGGTCCTGTGCACTCGTGCAGGATGGCAGACCATGGCCCAGGAGCAGCCTCCTATAGCAGCAAAAGTGTTCAGAAGGTGGTTTATGCCTTGAATGCCTTAGGGCATGCAGGTACAGACCCTGCCCCAACCACGGCTGGCCCAGCCAAGCTTCCTAGTGCCATAAGCTATGAGCGATGAGGAGGCAACATGAGCTACGTGCCCTTCCCCAGCGTTACCCCAACAGATTTTGTGCCTGAAGGAAGAAAGGAGAAGGCTTTATTTAAATTTATTTAAATAGCATGTTACAT
>VZSV01000209.1:979488-996822 GCA_013398735.1 Nothocercus julius | reverse complement strand
GTGCTTGCGCATGTGCAGAGGGTGCAGGTATCTTTGAGTTTTGGGGAGAAGTGTGGTTATCTCTAATTAAAATAACTGCACTTGTGCAAATAGGATTAGAAAATGGTTAAATAAAGCAGGAGCCAGTCTATACAGAAGACTGACTGCTAGTGTTTAAGAAGCAAATGTAGTCCCTAGGCAGCCCATCTAATATACACATGTCTCTGAAGCATAAGAGAAGTAAAGCAATTCCCATCTTGCCCTGGTTCATTGCATTAGGGGACCTTGAGAACAGGAAATGGCATCTAGAAATGTGGAGCTCTCCAAAAGACAGACTTTCCCATTAATGTCAATGCAATGATTTCTGACTTCATAATAAAGCCTTTTGCATAATTCTTCCACTATTTATACATCTCATAAAGATTCAGTCTGCACAGAAGAAAGGCAAAAGGGGAGAGGGGGGGGAACGCCTGGAGGAAAAGGAAAAAAAAATTAATCAAGTGACTTGTAGGCTGGGGACCTGACAATGAGTGTACCCTGTCCTAGAAAAGAAATGGTTGAAACCGCATCATATTTATTTCAGTAGTGCGGATGAGAGATGGTGTGTTGTATTACATTTCTATACTTCATATTGCATTTTCTCCCTCTGCTGGCAGTTGGATACATCAAGGTTGTAGCTAATAGAAAACAAAACTCTTAAAAGGCTGAAGCATTTAGGAATCTGGAACCTCTGTGACATGTGCTGAAAAATTAGGTCATATCATCCTTTAGCTCAATTAGTCCTGGAAATGGATGTACAGATCAAAATAATCTATTATATTCTTGTAGAGGATTTTAAGCAAAAATAAATGCAGTCCTCTTTCTTTTAGATGGACATCAAAAATTCTCTGCTCTTAATGTTATAATAAATATAGCTGCCTACAAAATCAAACTTGGAAGCTATTTATAATTTTTGTAAGAACTATTTCATGTCTGTGTTTTCAGAAGCAGTACTTCCTGACTTTGCATTGCAGTGTCTGGATTCTTCCTTTTATTTTATCCCCCCTTTGAAAATATTTCTGTAACACACAGACCTAGAGGGAAAACATTGCTAAAGCAGTTAAGTCAAAAAGATTCTACCCTGTGTAGAAAGAACTACCACTAATGATTAACTTTATTCAATGAAATTCCATAAAATGTTTCTAAATTTATGTAAACTAGCAGTAAGTGTTTATTAATAATACTGCCCTGTATTGAATAAAAAGGGTACAAATTTGTTTAAAAAGCTCAGCCAAAAAAAAAAAAAAACTTCAGCAGAGATACTACTTTCTGATCTGAGACACTGAGATATTAACCTTGTAAATAATGTTGATTATAAAGGCTACTAACCATAAACAATAAATCTTGGAAATATGTATCGAATTTTCATGGCAATGATTATATAGTCTCTGTGGGGAATCAGAATCAGCAGTACAGAATTAATAACCTTAAGTTTCTTTACTACAGTATCTCAAAAAAAGTTAATATTATATCCATTTTGTGGTTGAATAAACTGACCCACGAGGAAGTTTCTTCAACAGTATCTAGGAGTCTTGATTTCTAATCCTTCTTTTATTGAGAGATACATCTTACTAAAGGCATGTAGAAATTTTTGGCTGTTGAAGAGATGCATTCAGAGCATTAGCTCTGAGACATAGAAGGGCTTGCATTTAGCTGGCATTTAGCCGGGAGAAAATGCTGACAGATGCTAAGGAATATTCAGGTTAAACAAAGACATCTGCAAGGAGTGGTGATGCTGAGAAGAGTTCTGCAGTCAGCAATATAGGAAAACTGAATTCAGGCTGCCATGGCAGGCACAGGATGGGAATGGGATATCGTGGGACTCTTCTGCAGTGCCTTGGCTCATTTGAAAGGGTCAGCTAAAGCAGAGAAAGTGTTCAAATAAGGAAGGTTTAAAAACGTAGTAATAGTACCGGTAATAATAATGCTCGGAGCAGGAGTCCTCTGGGTTGTGTGGCTCCCCGTGCGGTGTCCTGGAGTCTGCCAAGGCTCCATCTATGGGGGGAAGGTTCTTCAGCACGGGTTGCTTCAGCACCGCTGCAGTTCCCCATGCAGTTTGGCTGAGACGTGCACCTTTGCCCTAGGACGGTACAGCATCTCCTGCCTCTCCGCCCTGGCGGGTACCAATGCCAGGGCAGCTCCTTGTTCTAATTAATTGCCCTGCACTCAGAACAGTGAGCATCTTCTAAGAGTAAGCTTTGTTGTGAGATAAGATTTAAAGATTGGAGAAGAACTGTGTATAAAATGTGAGTAAGTAGTAGCGGATGGGGAAGGGTTTAAGCACCTTGGTGTTGTTAGGGTCGTGTTTAACAGTAACGAATCCCCTTCACTGTCTCAGACTCCAGCTGTGTCCACAACTTGCCCAAACGGCACAACTGGGGGAGTTCATATAGCTACTACATCCTTCCTGTTCCTATTGCTGATGTGGCTACTTGGCTTCAGCCTAAGAACCTCTTAATGTTTTCTTCTTCCTTTTCCTGCACTGTTTATTGCCTGTGATTGGGCATAGTGTCCTCATCTGCAGTGTGGAAAGTTCCTTTTTTTCCTTGTGAAGATCTAAAATTACAGTTTCTATTGCTCAATTAAATTAACATCACGCTGACTCTCTCTTACAGTTTTCTGAGTATACACTTGTAAAATATTATGTATCATATGATGAGAAATATTAAATGCACACCTTTTTTCCTTGATTCATTATTATTCTCTTTGGGAACCTCAAGTGAAGTTCATAGATGATATGACAGTGGGGAGGGCAGGAAGGGGTCCCCAGAATGAATTTAATCCGTCAGGCAATGGAATATCGTTACCAGTGGGTAGATAAATTCTACGCATCAAACAGTAAGGGAGGGGGGGGGAAAAAAGAGTTTAAGAAAATCTTAAGTTGGCTACAGAGGCTTCTGTACATTTTTCCACAAAGCGTAGCGGGAGCTTGCAGAGCAAGCTGGAAATTACAAGGTGACTAGGTACGGCCTGGACTGTGACTGTTAGGAGGAAAACAAAACAAACCAAAAAACTAAATGAAACCTTACTAAGGCAATCAGGAGTGTTTTCTGAATGAGTGCTCCAATGACTGCTAAGATACTTTAAACATCCCAGAGATGTTTCTTTTGTCTTAAATTACTTAAATAAAGTATGTAAGGAGGTTGTTCATAGTGAACTACTGCTACTTTTGTAGCTTGTATTGTCAGTCCTCTCTGTAGAAGGGGCCGGTGTTTTGGCTCTAATTTTAGGGCCACTCTAAGCAGCTGTTAAAGGTTGCATGAATGGGCCCCAGCTTTTTGAAATGTGGATCTTGGTGTGAATTTGTGACTCTGTAGTTTTCTTTTCTGTCAAGGTCTCCTTGGTAGCAGATGACACCTCCCTAGGCTTCCGTGATGTTCCCTTCTCTCAGCTGAAGTCAAAGCTTGGTAATTGAGCAAGGCCAAAATTCGAGTTCAAATAATTGAACAGAGGGAAGATCTGAACTGTTACCTCAATATTACATATCTAAGGTTGAGTGTTTCCTGAATCATCTGTCTACCTGTTACAGTCTTTGATTTACGTTTCTAGTCTTCATAGAATATGTCAACAGTGTGAATCCTTTATGTTTCTTGGGTTGCGCATGGAAAGGGCATCCTGCATGAATATTGAAGATTAGCTCTGATTTGACTTCAGCGGCTGGTAGCGGTTACTACTGCCATCTCCAGATAGAATCACTGCTGTTAGCAGCAGTGATAGTATTCTGTAGTAGAAACTGTATATTGAAATTGGTAAGTATGAAATCCTGATTTGAATAGCATGTTGCTGTGATAGGACCAGTCTTGCAGGATATTGAACAACTTCAGCTTCCATTGGACTCTGTGACATTTGAGATTGCAGCAGTTCTTAACATCCAGCCTTTACAAAGAATTTATTTTTTTTTCTTTTCATTACTGTTTGAGAGAGATGTGTCTATGGTTCTAGGCTTTTTGTCTGTTTCTCCACAGAGCTGGATGAAGCACATGGCCAGATTACCTTTGTCGTAGGGACAGTGCCCTCGTTCTGTGCCCTGTGGTCAACTGTAGGCCTCACGCGTGGGCCATCCATTTGCACGGGTTTCCTCTGTGAAGGATGATCTGCAGCACCCTGTAATTTGGAGGGTGTGTAAATAACAACAGCTAGAAGATGTGCAGTTACATGTGAAGTAACAGGGATTCAACAACTGCTATGAAAGATTCAAACACACACTGAGCCAATTTTTAACACGGCTTTTAGAAAAGCAGATGAGGGTAACTTGCAAAGAAACCTCTTGATTGATGGAAAAGACTTTCCACTTCTCTGTACTTTTTGAGGAACAATGTGGTGAGTAACACTTGGATAGCATTAAAGAGGACAATTTAGTTATACCTATTAAGCTATGCATGTATGCATGACTAGCATAGTCAGTATGTAAGCACTATTAAAAGAATGCACTATTTGTGCGTATTGTTGCCAACCTCCTTACAATGCTCCTTGCTCTTCAGTTTTCTACATGGACAAGGCCATCCTCCTTCCCTGAACGTTAGTCATGCTGGAGCAAAGAGCAAATAAAACACAAAATCCCAACATATGGAAGATTTTTCTGAGCTGGTCACATATGTCCATTTTTTTTAGACCTATTATTTTTGTCTCCTGATTTAAAAAAATACACCTATATATGCATCTTCTCCAAAATGTGTACCAGTTGTGCACGAAAAATGTACACGCATGTGCTCAAGTAGCTAATTGTACCACTGAGAATGAAGTCTGTGAATTACTTAAATTTTTACAGGAAAAAAAACTACGTTTTGCTGGTGCACTAAATGTCTGCTCTGGTAGATGGATCTAATTTCCTTTCAGGCACTTGAAAAATGGACCACTAATTCACAGGTGTGTTTTTTTTAGCTTGGTTTGCTTGGCTAGCTCTAAAGAATTTAGTAGCTGAAAGGGCAAAAAAGCTTAGGGGGAGGGTAGAAAATTAGAGGTAGATGTTGATCCCCTCCTTTTTTATGTCTCTGTGCACTGCCATACGTTAATAGTGTTCTCTTGTGAATTATGGTGGAGTGAATGTTCATGCCGACCCAGCAATTCATCTATTGTGTGTGCCTGACAGCCTGGGTCCTAATGGCTTTTTGCACTATTAACACCTCACAAAATGGAAGGACACGGTAACGCGTTTTTAATGCGTTTTGACTATGTCTTTCTGTTGGGCGTGCAGGATGTTGTAGCAGATGGGCTTCGTGTAAATATTAAAGTACTTTTAATGTAAAGAAAGAGGAAAAAAAATGTCACCTCGCCAGGAACTCGTAAAGTACGGGAACTTTCTCCCTTCTTAAGCCAACTTGGTTCTCAGCCTCCAGAGCCACCAGCTCCACAGAGAGCTTGGGGGGACTCATCCCTAGCCTCACTACTGCTGGACCCTGGTCTTCTCCTCTGGTGATAAATGATTGAGACTTTTATGGGAAAAAAATATTGTTTCATCTTTTAGTGTACAATATTTGCTGTCAGGAATGTGGGAGATGTCTCACTTGAAAAAGCTATTGATCTACCTTAGGGGTGGAAAAAAAAAAAAAAAAAAAGCTATAATGAAAAAGAGAGCAAGAGAAGGAAGGAAGCATTAGGAAGGATGTGAGGAGAGCAGCAGGAGACTGTTTAAGTATTCCCCTGTAGGAATAAACTGAAAATGATAGTCGCTACTGAGCACGTTCATCCCAGTCATGTGGAATTTTCTCTACCTTTTAATTCACTTCCATTAGCTTTCCCTTTTTCTCCTTTATCAACTCTAGCCTGCCATGGTTTTGCTTACGGTCCACACTCTGCTATACATGTATGCTCCATTTTCATTCCGAATTCAATGCTTTTCTGCTGTGACCTTTGTCAGGAACATTTTGCTGGTGCGCTGCGTAGTAGCCCAGTTCAGTGTGGTATCGTAGCGTGCGTGCAATAAGGTGCAGGCTGTACTGCAGGTCTTCACCATGGGGTGTTCATACTATATTAGAAGAGCACAGGAAGGTCTGAGAAATTGGTAGAATACAACGGTGGAATACAAATATGCATTATGCAAAGCATGTATTATTCAACCCATATTGTTGCTTTTCCTGTTGGTATTTTTTTTTTCCCACAGAGCTGCTAGAAATAAAACATGTAAAATGTTATCAATGAGTCAATGCATTATTGACTTAAATTCTTCAATTTATTTTCACAGAAATTTCTAAACAAGACTGAAGCATTATTGAGAAATTTCTACAGAAAATATGTGGCGTACAGACTGCTTAAAATCACTTATAGAAATTCCATATTGCAGTAGGTGGCAAAATACATCATGGGATGTAGCTCCTGTTGTCTTTCAGAATGAATTAGTGAAGATTCAAATCTGAAAACAAAAGTTACCAGTAGAAATTCTTACTTGTAAATTAAGAAATGAATTGATTATCTAATTCTGGGAATATAAGATAGACATACTGCTTTTGTAAATAGCTGTGCAGTGAAAAATTATTAGTGAATATACTTTACATAGTGAGTAAATGCAATGAAGCGACCAAATCAGACAAACTGATTTGGCATATTGCTTTTGCCTTTCTATCCGAGTTCTAAAAGGAAAAGTGAAGCAGAAGGAAGAGAAATTGATGTTCTCAGATACAATGTGGGATGAAATTAAAGCGGAAGACTCCTCCTGATTCTTCTGGAATACAATCTCTTTTATGCTATGGAACTTTTATGCTATGAAAAGAGGGGAAAAAAAAAAGGGGGAGGGGGGGTTGGCTAAGGGGGGCCTGTTTGGTTTTGGTTGTTCTGCTTCTCCAAAAGAAAAGTAACCTAGGGTTTTCATGGGGTTTAGAAGAGATTACAATCGGCACCTTCCTAAAGTATTAGCAGCATTCTCTGAGGTTGTGTTTCAACAGTGTGCAATATGTTCTAGTATCTTATGTTACTTCTGTCAACCCATTAAGGCAATTCTTCAAAGGTAAACACATTTAAAAGGAAATCTAGATAAGCTCCCCTGTTTGGCATCTATGAAAAGCAGTTAAATGCTATATTGTTCAAACCACAGGCAATTACATTCTGCTTCTGTCTTTACCCTTGATTACAATCATAGCCAATCTTGGGATTTCAGGCACTTTAGCAAGGTGCCTCCACACTTCCCCCCCTCCACACTGCCTTTGCAACGTGGCCTTTTTACAAGTTACACTGGAACAAAGAAATTCTACTTTGGTAGGATAAAGGACATAAAAGGTGCAAAGGACACTTCATTGGCAAGTGTAAATGGGTTGTTATTCACATTAAATGGTTGCTCCCCAAGGCTGAGACCAGTGTATCCGCAGGGAACACAACAAGGGTGAAGGAAGACTATAACCTTGTGTAAGCCCCCAGCCTGGGAGCTGTTTTTTGCCCTGACTGCAGAGAGAAACATCACAGAGCTGATGGGGAGGAAAAACACAATCAGAAAGAATCTGTGGGAAGGCAGGGTTATAGTGATATAGGGTTCATTTACTGGATAGCAATGCCTTTAATGAACAGGGAAAGGGGAGCAGGATCAACCGAGGGGTCTGCGTCCTGCGTGCACCCACTTTCTTCGTTTCTCCTGAGGGCAGTGAGGTTTGCTCCATCCATAAGTCAGCTCTGGCCTCTAAACTGTTGCAAGGGCTCTGCCAAAGACCCAAGAGATTGACCCCATATTTTGTTGCTCAATGTAGCCTTTATCATTACAGTAAATAAGACATCTGCACCACCTGCGTTTATGGCAGTTGAATTGCTCTGGGGAGGCGAGTGTCTCTGTTGGCTATGTGAAGAGGATAGAAAAACTGGCCTCCTGAGGAAGACAGCTAAAGCAAAGGTTATCCTCATCTCTCCAGTACACCTTCCTCTTAGCCCATTTCCTACTATGTTTCAGAATAGAAGTATTTTCTCTAGGCTTATTCCTTAAGAAAATTGCATTTGGAGACTGCCACAGAGGAAAAAAATCTCTGCAGACTGATACACAGTATTATTGGTTTTTTATCCTCATTATTTTTTACTTGCCTTGCCTTATTTTTATAGTTCTGCTTTTCTTCCTCCTCACCAGATTGTTTATACTTAGAAAGAAATAAGCCTTCTGCTTGTTGCATAGTCAGTTCTCTTTACATTTTTCTTAAGCTAACATTGGTTTCTGTTGTCCTTTTCCATGTTTAGACATAGCCAGGATAAATTTCAATGACAGCCTTTCCAACTGTTTCTAAATATTTCTCGCTTCTCTCGCAGACAAATTTCCGTATGTTACAAAATCCCAACCAGAATCCCATAAGGCATTTTCCCCCGGCCCTCGTTGCTGAAGCGAAGGGGTCCAGCTTGTTCAGGTGGGGCTCCGTCGCGACGCCCCCGGCACCAGCGAATCTGCTGGCAGTGGGAGGACGGCGGAGCGAGCGGCCCACGGGCACCTGCTCCGCCAGCGGGCGAGAGGCTCGGCGGCGCCGTGCGCGCGCGGAGGGCGCCCGCTCCGGCGGGAGCCGGGAGGAGGGATGGCTCGGCAGGGGCATGAGCTCGCTCGCTTCCCCCTCGCCTGCTCGCTGCCGGGGCGCCTTCGCTGGCACAGCCCTTGCGATGAAGAAGCTACCGGTTATGATCGGTTTAGCATTGGCTACGCTCGCCGCTTAGTTATGCCTTGGGTTAATTCGGTTTTGTGAGGCTTGCTGCGAAGTCCCGAGCGCACAGAGCTCTCTGAAGCTGCGATCCCGTCAGCGGTGCCCTGACCTCAACCAAGGGTTCTGCATGGTCCAAAGGGTGCTTGGGAGGGTACCGTGGCCTATGTACTATAATCCTAAACCTGCAGCTATTTCACAAGACCTACCTGATACCCTCTCGCTTTGCCCCTTTTATGCTGTTCCTACTGTTTTCTGCAGGCAGTCTTAAAAATACCCATTTTTGCTCTGCGAATCTGCAGCCTTGAGCAGTGTTTGACTGTGGGCCATGGTGACTCTTCTTGCCTCAAAGAACACATCTGTACTTTTATGTCCTCGGGTTAAAACCGTGTTCCTGGAGATGACCTAGCACAAAATCTGCTGCCTCAACCTGCTAACCAGATAACCTGCTGCCTTTCAGGTTATCCAGTGACACTGGAGCATCAGAGACTTCAGACTCCACAATGAAAGGGGCACATGCAGCACCTTATGACTTGCTGGCTCTGGGCCTGGGGAGGTAACATCTGATTTGCAGGTATTTTTGTAACATGTCCGTGGGCATCTGAGGGGCAGCAGAACATCCTGTAGCTCTGCTTTCGCATTTTCTTTTTTTTTCTTTCCCGGTTTCTGCCTATCTTTGGAGGTTAGCTGAAAGATGAGGGCCGTGGTTCAGAAACGCTGATGAGTATTCCTTAAGAGCTTTTAAAATACTTGTATTTCTAAAACATCAAAAGCAGTAGTGACCAGGCTATTATCCTTCCAATGGGAGACATACAAACTTTTCATAAGAGCAACATCTAAAGAATACCGTAATTTTATATTAAGCTGTAAAAATTATAATATTGAGGGGGTTGCAATTCCTCAATCTCCCAGCAGTTGCTGGTAATAAAGTGATCATTTTGCAGTGCCTTCTATTTTCATTACTTTTGTTGTCACATAAATAAGGTGTCAAAGTTTTAATACCTTGTGAATAGTATTCTGTAAATTACAGCAATGTAGTATATTACTTTGACCTTTTTCAGTTGTGTGTGATTTGGTTGGCTGGTCTCTCTATTTATAGTCAGCCTGAGTTGTATGACGTGAGTGAATGAATACCAGCTGATGAAAATATAGAATGCTCAAAAAGTGAAGGTGCTATGTCAGAGCATAATGTAATATTTTACAAAATGTATAGCATTAAGTATTAAAATTCTGATAAATCATTCTTTGACAAAAGGTATAATGAGATTAGGAATTGCAACAAAAAAATTAATCCTTTCTAATAACATAGATTGTACCTAGGCTGGGAAATAGTGTGAATTTAACTTGATCTCATTATAGACCTAAATTTGTAATCTCATTTTCCTCTTTAGATGCTTCACTTAAGAAGGCAGCAGTGTATGTGTGTGTGTGTGTGTGTGTGTGTGTGTGATCGAGTGTGATACATTCTATATTTGGCAAAAGTTACTTAATCTTTCAACTTTAGGAAAAATGAGTAATACTCTACATAGAGGAAAACTTCCCTCCTAAGGTTTGAAAACTTTTGCTTCTTAATCAAGGCTGCACAGAATGTAACCAGTGTCGACTGGCTCTATAAATCTTGCTCATTTCAGTGGTCTCAGCCCTTAGAAAGTCTGAGTTCGGCTGAGAGAAGAGCACACAGCCCTTCCCCTGCCTTCCACATGTATTCGGAGGTGCTGTCTGGGTGCTAAGTAATTGCAGCCAAAGCTCTGACCATTTTCTAACTGTGCCCATGTGTCCTGAGAGGGCAAAGGACACCTGAAGAACCAGCTTATCCTGGTGCCTCTGTAACCAATGGCTTGGGCATGGGCAGCAGCACCCTCCCCAGGGGTGCACGCAGAGCTGAAATCACAGCTGAGGTAAGAACCCCAGCCTGAAAATCTTGTCTGATCGGCCTCCTCACTGAGGAGGAGAGCAACCTGTAGCATCCAGGTTTTAAACTGCTGTCAGGGCTGCGTATACAGTGATCTGTACCTTCTCCCTGGACCAGGAATGTGCATGAGCAAGTAAGGAGACTCTCAGGAGCTCAGATAAGTCTCTTCTCTTAGCAACGTCCTTCTCTCCACACCTCAAAACGCTTTAACTAGTCCTTCCCTCTTTATAATCCACCTCCAGCATTTGAGCAACACAGGAGTTTCCCAAATGCAGGGCATTCCAGTAGGAATCTGCGTAACATCAGCATCCTGCCAGAGACTCATCCCAGAGAGCTGGGAGGGAGCAAAAAGCCTCTGTCCCAAAGCCTCTGACCAGGAAGCAGATAACACAAAAGAGCTCAGTGTATTGCACAGACACATTGGGCTCTTCGTCTAATTAACAGCTGCAGTATAATATCAGCATAGAATTGAATCCCTCTTTTCTAGTCCTCTCTTTCATGCACGCTGTTAATTTACTCTCAGTGCAGCGGGTGACCCATGAGTGTTTTGCTGCAAGCAGCACATGTCTTCATTTTCATTCCTAGCCGTTGAAGCCCATTCTCCAGGACTACTACTACTTCCTTCTTCATTTATCCACCACCCATTTGCTTCCAGCTATCCTGTTAATTCCTGGTTTCCATCTCCCTCTCAGTCTCCTTAAGAGCTTTGTAATAACCCAACTCCCCCATTCTCTGCCCTCTCCTGGTTTCCCCCTCATCCCAGCTGTCAATCCTGAGGCTTAATGTCCCAGACTCCATGGGTGATGGCCCTTGTCCCCCATGTCAGCCATGTCCCTCTGCTTTGTTAATGCTGATGTTCAGATCTCCCTGTTGTCTTCTCCCAGCTGCCCAAGACCAGAAGAAATCTAAGTAGAGCACAAGATGAAATCTTCCCCCGCTGAGCTCCTATGTGATGCACATACTCCCTCTGCCACATTTCACATCTCCCTTTCCAAGTATGATGTGGATAACTAGGATGATTTCAAGGCACCGTTTACAAATTGTTTTAATTTGGGCAAAGCTCCGTGGGTGCATGGTGTTTTATATTTATATTCTCCATTCTACGTAGCTAATTATCTTGAGGCAGACACTGGCATAGAACATTTCTGCCCAAATGATGAAAGTTTGGCAATGCTATCAACAGCTGAACACATGTTTAAAATGGGAAGTACTGAGCAACCTTAGTATTATGTAAAATTAAGTCGTGTCTATAGTAAATAGTTGGTTAATATACATTGGATGCAGCATTCAAGAATGTGTATGGCAGTGGTTATGTAGAGTCAAAAAAACCTTGCAGCTCACAAAAAATTGCTATACTTTTACAGTTCTGTGTGTCCCCAAAGCTACGGAATTTGGGGAGGGATTAAGCTGTATGACTCTAAATAAAGGTGACTGAAGACAGATTTTCTTCATACAAAAAATGCTGACAATTCTCTTGCCCCTAATTTCTAGAAACTTCTTTTTTCTTTTAGAAATGCTTTCTTCACAGGATACCAGGTTTGTGAAGCAACCACATGTACAGGATGTGTCTGCAATCTTCCACCTCTTTAGCAAAACGGAAATGTATCTGAAACCAATCGAGTTCCAGTATTATGGGAAACTGGAGAGAGGGTGCAGAGGGAACAGATTGTAGTCTGAACTGGGCAAAACTCAAAGTGGACTGTGCTCTTCTCAGTTGGGAGTTATTCCCCAATGGGAAACACATTCCCAGACAGTATTCCTGCTGTGAATACACACATTTTTTTTTCTTGAGTTCAAAGGAAGAAACTTGATTTTGCTGCAAAATTGTCATTTAACTTCTAAAATATAACATAACGAGTTTTAAGTTAATATGATGCTTATTAGGCCTTTCTTTTTTTTGAGTTTATGAGGTTGGTGATGCTTAGTGCAATTTCTTTTCCTTACTGCCCCGTTTCCCCACCCTCCATTAGAGCCGTTATGACAGGATCCGTACCTAACTTGATAAATGTACTCATAGCTTTCATCTCAAGGTACCCTCATCTGCTGATTAAGTAGTTTCCTGGCAGCATTGTGTCTGGTTAAATATGTTGATTTCTAAATTTACTGCACCAAAATAGAATTCAATTAACAGTACAAAATGATGAAATGGTTTTTTGAACCGTTATCATTGGGTAAAAATACTAAAGTACAGTTTCGATTAGTCTGCAAAATCTTTGGGAAAGGCAGAGGTCTGTTGCTCTGGAGGCAGTCTGAAGCGTTTGGCCACGTTCAGTGCTGGCAGTGGCGTGCAGCAATGGTTTGGTGGCCTACATGTGATGAGCCTGGTGTTCTCTGCTGTGAAAGCTTGTGTCTAGTACTAGGCAGTTTATAGATCTTTCTTGTGTCAGAAGAGTCTTTTGTTTTAACCTCTTAATACTCTTTGAAAGTAACGTATAATCTGTCATGCTGTAGTGCCACCTGTCCAAGCAACTGGAACCAATACGACGACCTGACCCATTTAGTGGCAACAGCATCCCACTCCAAACTCCTAGAAATGTTATGGAAGCATCATCTGACGCCTCCCACCCCAAAGATTTCTTGAAGCTCTGTCCCTCAAAGCTTTACCTTATCATGAAGGTTCTATACATCCAAAATTGGGCATATTCACCTTAGTGTATGGCAAAGTTCTTCAGCCTCCATTTAACGGAGCAAATCATCATTGCTTCTTATCCAAGCTCATATTCAATAACTTGTTAAGAATTGCTAATTTAAATAGCTTTAGGGAAAATGTAATCGCTTTAGAAGAGATAGAAAATTAAGCATGATTTATATTAACAGCAGTTTTTTAAAAGCTTGGTTTCACTGAACATTACATCTGCATTATCCTCAGTGGCCATAAACTGGTGATTACATGTATTATCCTTGCCGTGCAGAGCTGCTCTATGCGTTAGTATTTAGAGGTAAGTCTATGCCATGTTACTGTATTTGAGTTTGGATCCAAACTTCCAAAAGTGTGTTTAAAAAAAATATATTTTTTTTTTAAAAAAAAGCTTTAGGGAACTTTCTCTTGAAAAACAGCACATCCTTTGTCAGTGCAGACCTATAGGATGTGAGCCCAAGCAGCCGCCTGTGCTAGAGCTGGGCAGGTTCTCCTGTGGGTGCTCCGTGGACCTCGGTGCTCCGTGGTCCTCCTGCAAAGGGATGTTACAGCAGCTGCCCTTGTCTGGATGGACGAGGGCTGGCAAAGTGCTGAACAAGGAAATACTGGAGCAGTGACTGGCCTGTTGCAAATTTAAAATATTTGAATATCTGCCTCTTTACCAGGTACAGATCCTGTTTCCCACCTGTGGTACGGGGTTCCACGTGGTGCCAAAGAAGAAGCAACAGGAAAAAAATGCAAAATACCAGAGATCAGTAAGCTTGTTGTGGTGAGAAAAATAATCTTTTTTTGTTTTCTTTAGTACATTTTGGTTTTTTTGCTAGATAATTAGGATTAAGTAAAACTTAATCTAAAAATTAACCATCCCAATCAAAGAGGTTTCCATGGCGCTATAGAGAGTTACAGTTTTTGTGCGTGGTTTCTTATTTTTCCTTTGGATTGCATACCTTTGTTTGAGGAGATTTCCTGCTGTGAGTGGTGCGAATCCCCTGCGCTAGGGGATGTATCGTTCAGTTGGGGAAGTCATTACAAGGGCATGGGTGGGATGGGCATATGAGCTATTTGCAATGTAACTCTTATGAGGCGTTGCAATAATAGAAATAAATAAAAATCCTTTTTTTTTTTTTTTTTGACTTACTATTTTTCATTTTCATGTCTCTGTGTTTTCCAATCTAAAAAGAAGAAAAACAAGTCAACATTTTTTCCCCTTATACTGCTAGGAGGAAGGGTGAGTAGAGAAGTTAAATTTTTTCTTGTGAAGTTTAATGAGAAAGTTTTCAACTAGCCACAACATTAAAATATCCATGTGATTTTTTTTTTTTTTGCTTCTTCTTGGTAAAGCTTCTTTTCAATTGTTAATGAATAAGAGGTTCAGTGTCGTAATAAAATGAAGCTAGTTAAAGAAAACCACGTTCCTATTTTTCCATTATTCCCCCTGCTACGTGTGTATCGCTCTGTGCTACCTTTCATCAACATCAGCCCGTGCTGTGAAGGTAAATCAATAACCGTTGTGCCTAAAATGAACTTTGAGAGGGGAAACACCATATATGACATTTTTGGTTTTATTTCTTATTTACTTCCCCTCATCTTCCTGTTGCACTCTATAACTTGATCCGAATGGGCACAACTGGATATAAAACACTGTCAGGTAAGGATAGCAATATTTTAGAGCTGTGTTGCACTCACTCAGATGACACTTACAGAAAAGTTGAAGCAATTTCCAAGTGATTTCGGATTTGCATCCTTTCCTGGCAAATGACAGGCTCTGCTATGACTCTAATGCAATTTGGCGGGGGGGAAGAAGAGGAGTGGGGCTGAATGCACCCGTGTGCTAGGAGCAGCACAAGCAAGCTCCCAGGTGAGCAGTGAGAACCTGGCATTTTGGCCCACAGATTGATTAATCTCAGCTGGAGTTTGCAGAGGGGTTTTGCTACATCCTGGGTTTGACGTTACCATTTCAGTGCTCCACCTTATGCTGGAACAAATGCCCAGCTGCCTGGATGTATCCTGTGAAATATACACCCGGTGCATGCCAGCTACCCTGCTCTGTCCCTACCCTACACTGTCCTCTTCTGCTGCCCTAACATTTATTTCTCTTTCACAACAATTTTTGGCTAGGATTGACAAAAATTCAGGTGGACAGGAACACATGTTAAATAAATCCAAAGTGTGAAGAAACCTCATAAAATACTGTGTCTGCTGTATGTCATGTTCCACAACATTAAAGACTCTGCAGGAACAGGCGCTCACAGCATACACAGTTGTGTTATTTTTGTTTTGTTTTGGTTTTGTCTTTTGTTATTTTCTCTGTTCTGAACTTCTGTGCAAAATGAATTATTAAGTAAAACTGCAAACAACTGCTGCTTATGCACCAAGTTGATAGAATATTTTGATCAGTGCGTTTATTTGTGTATTGCTTGTTGATGTATTTAATAAGTTGTTAATAACAGCAATAGTTATTGACCGGGTATTTGCACTGTGAGGAAGCTGATTACTTTTTTTCCACCCCTCCTACCAGTACTCCTGATTTGACCTTTATGTCTAAAATATTTTTGTTTGCAAAACACTGAAGCGGGAATGTGATGGGAAGGTAGTGCTCTCCTTTAGCTTCTCTGCCTTGGATTATGCTCCAGCCTGCGCAATACTGCTGGCATCCAGTTTTCTTTGGGCAAGCTTGTATGAGCTAGTACGTATTATCTGTTTATCTGTGCTTTTTGTCTTGCTAGTGAACCTAAGGCTGCCTCTGCATCCTCCTTTTCCGTGCTGCATTTGGGGTCAGCTGCATCTGAGAGCATTTTCCAAGCACTGCTCCGCTCCCCACATGCTGACGGGCACGTGGCATATGGAGGGAGTTAAGTAATTGCAAATCAGCAGATAATGTTAATGTCTTGCTGCCAGTGAAGAGAGCTCAGCCTGGGTCTATCAAAGATCTTTTCAGATTTTCTAAATTTGTTGTTAACTGGAAAGAACAATAGCAAAATGTAAACTGCAGCCACCCCCATCTCCCTGATCCTGGTTATTCCTAGACCTGTCCCTCTGCCCGCAGGTCAGGTAGGCAGGCTGCATTACGCTAGGGCCTTGACCCTGTGCCTGGAAACGTACTTTGCCTGTCTTCTTTGTGTCACCTTCTCAGCACACGCTGAAACCCTAAACAGGCTGAAATATGCAAAATATTTCAGGAAGGCAGCAGGGTTGGGCAGTGACTCTGCTTGCAGTTATGCTGATGCATCTGAAGCACCCTGAAGGGTTACAGGGAACAGCAAGGAAGGACGAGGGACCGAAATGTCGGTGACAGCACAAACAGGGCAAATGACTTAAAGCCTTCTTCTGTAAATTGTCTCAATTTCAATTTGAATTTTTATTCTGACCGAGTGTGATCCCTAGTTGTTTGGAATACAAGTCAGACATGGTTTGGTTGAAAAAAAAACATAAAAATCTGGAAATGAGAAGTGAGATAGGCCAAGGAGTTGATGCTACTCAGGCTGACTTCTTTCAAATTAAAGATGAGAAAAGGAAGATGGGGAAGGTGGAGAGAATGTAATGAAAGCTGGCATTATCCCAGGTGCTTTGGAGAAGAGTAGTTCAGATCCCCTGCTTGCAGAGAGGTGGGAAAGAACTGCAGGTTTCTTTACAAAGCAGGTCCAACTTCTGCATTAGAGCAGGTTCCTCAGAGCCTGAACAATCAAAGTTTGAAAATCTCTGTGGACAGAAATCCCACAGCCTCCCTGGTCACCTGCTCCAGTGTTGGACGACCCTTACGATGAAGAAATATTTTTCTTTACGTCCACTTGTAATTGCCCTTATCCATGACCTGTAATTACTGCCTCTCCCCTTTTCACTGTGCGATGCTGCAAGGAATCTGCCTCTCTCTCATCTTCAGCTCCCCTTAAGTAGTTGAAAACAGTAACTTGTGTTACTATCAGTGCAGGTCTGATGGCTGCCATGAGTTGTGAACAGGGCTGAAGTTGCTCATTCTACTAACTGCCTTTTTTTTTTTTTTTTTCTTTTAGGATTAATGAAAAGAAAATGTAATGAAGTATACATAGTGATAGCTGAAAAGAAGTGGCTGCAAGAGGTAGTAATTAGCAGTTAGCCTGGCAGCCTTTAGCAAAAATTTAATCCTAGGGCCTAGTGGTCTTTTTGGTGACTTATTACAAAAAAAAAAAAAAAAAAAA
>VZSV01000209.1:847435-979421 GCA_013398735.1 Nothocercus julius | reverse complement strand
CACACACACACACAAAAAACCCCACTAATACTAGGTCACAGATTTTATACTGGTGTGTGGGCTTCAGGGGCAGAAAGCAAGCAGAAAGTCATGATGGAGGCAGCAGGCTGAGACAAGGTTTGGGTAATTTTGCTTTGTGAAAAAACAGAGGCAGCATGCCTTTGAGCATTAGGCTTACTGGAAACAGATAAGAAAATTGTGGTCGTACAACTTGCTTCTTTATTTTGTGTACACTCTTTGTAAATAGACATGATTGCAGTGAAGGAATGTGGACCTTCCCATATTCCTTCCCATATCAGTGCAATTTTCCGGCAATGCATAGTATATTTGCTGTATTTTCTGGATTGAGTCAAATATGTCTGTTTTTCTGATCCAAACACACTCATCCAAAACTACTGGTGGTTCTAGGGCTCAGTTTCTGCTCACCACAAAGTAGTGGCATGAAGGTGGACTTGCGGGCTGGCCCTAGTATATATCTTGCATGTTCTCAGCTTTTCTTTTTGTTCTCTACAGAAATAAACATTCCCAGTCTTGAGGTGTGAAATTGGTATTTTCCCATTTTTATTGTAAGAACATTTATTTCCAGTCTTGCCTCTTTTCCAAATCTGCCTGTCTCTTCACTCAGTGATCATTTTTGATCTGTAGGGTGTATAGTGCCTTTTTTGTGCACTTCTGTACTTACAAGGAGCATTCTGGCTTCTGTTGTGTTCACATCAAAGTCGCACAAGTTTTTTCTTAGTGAGAATTACAGGTCATCAGGATAGCAGTAATGTGCCTAAGTATATTATTATTTATATTTTATTACAGTGCCAGAACTGTAGTAGGTTCTTTGAGTTTGCTCTGTAGCACAGTGAAATCGATAGGAAATGATCCTTAATTAATTGGGCTTCTGTTCCTAAAGTAATTCAGCACTTCAACCGAGAATTAACTCATCAGCCTCTCTTGCTAAGTAAACATCACAATAAATAATATAAATTGTTGCTTTCAGAATGTTTTGTTTTCCTGCAACTCAAAAGGAGCTTTTGTTTAAAGTTTAAAACTTTTATGGTGGTGTGCCTCTGGGTATTTTAGAGATCAAATGAATAAAAAATGATATTGGGTTTTATTTAGAAAACCATTCCTGTGCATATATGGGCTTGTCATTTTGAAATGAAATTTTCATACAAGCTTTCAGCCCACAGGACCAAGGGGGATCTTCAGATTTAAGAAATAATAATTATTCTGCCACTCAATAGATCCCTAGGTGGCATGTCCACACCTAAATCTATCTTTGTCTACAGCCCCGGAACACTGAGGGGTTTTTTTTGTATTTACTGGGACTAAGTGCAGGGTGATTTTTAAATAGTGCCATATGCAGCAGGCAATTAATCCATTAAAACTAAGCAACTGCTCAGACCCCTAAAAGATAGTAATTAATTCTAACTTGAAACATCTGTAAAGACACTCTCCATCAGATCATGATGAAGCTTACAAATATGGTTATACAAATATGGTTATCTGTCACAGGAAAAAAAAAAGAAAAAAAGAAAAAAAAAAAGAAAAAGGGCCTCAGGTGCCTCAGACAAAGTCATAGTCTCTTGAGTTGTCAGCCTGTGCTCTTTTTCAGGTCGGAAGTGAAGGAGTGGAGGAAGGAGTGAATGAACTAACTTGAATATGATGAGACCACCCGGGACGTCGTAGGGGCACCTCAGGCTGTGAGACGTGGAGCGATTGCATAGGGAGCTGCGCTCCCAGGGTATGTAAGACAGGTCCTTTCCTTTCACCTTCCCCACTCATCCCCTTTATGCTGACTTGGTTTCTCATATGTGACAACCTGTGTAAGGTGTGGGGAAGCTGCAGATCAAGGAAAAGTTCCATGTGAAACCTCCATGCCCCAGGTGGCCATCAGCTGCCAGCCGGGAGCACCATCTAGCTGGTTCCCGCCACAACAGCATGGAAGGGTGAGCAGGTGCATCCAGTAAAAAAAAAGCTTTGAAAGGTAAAGCTTGGTGACATACCTGTGTAGGTACTGGGAAGCACCTGGGAGACTGATATACGTATAGATTGTGTGCTACAAACGCGTTTCTGGTTTCCTTGTGGTGCAGTGCCGTAGCCAAAGTTGATCCTGCTCTGAGACATCTGCACAAAGCAAGTTGCGCAGCCTGAGGATCGAGGGGTTTCGCCCTCTGTGCTGTATAAATGCCAAGCGCGCCGCATCCCGTTTGTTCCGAGCCGATCAATTCTCGGAAGGGCGGCATCGTGCTGAGAGAGGCACTGAGCTGCAGCCTGAACACCTCCTTTTGCCTGAATATGCTGTGTGATTCCTCATCTGAGAAACAAGATTGAGAACTTTATTTATGTCATTTTTCTTCAGAAGTGTTCTGTAAAGATAACTTAATTATTTTCTGTATAGTAACTGGAAAGTGGAATATTCTATCATGATCAGATTTGGGAAGGGTGTTTTACTCCTTTTTGAACTGTAGCTTCCCCCCACCTTTATTTATTTGTCTTACATTTCCAATACTGTTTTAAAATGAGTCTCCCTGGACTGCTGACTGGTGGCATTACAGGATTACCTCCTTTTGCTGGTGTCAGTGCTGATACACAGGGAGGAGGATTTGTGTCGCAGACACAGGGATATTGGGGATCCTTTGGACTAAGCCTGCATGTTGTACAACAATGACATTGTTTCTTTCTTATATCTCCCAGTTTAAATGGAGTTTAAATATTTTTGTGGGTTTTATGGTTTGTTATTGTACCCGTAGGATTAATCTTTTCTCAGGTAAAGACAAAATGCTGGCTTTCCTTACATGTGCCACTTGGCTGTATTGAGTGCAGAGTGGTGTTGTGCCATAAGATGTTGGGTAGGAATAGAGAAAGAGCATTGCAAGGATGTATGGAAGGGATGTATTTGCCATTTAGCATATGAAAAGTAGTTTCCAGTCTGGCTGTTATTAAGTTAAAGGAGAGAAAATTGGAACACATAATGCATCTTCCTATGAGAGCTTGTGTTTCAAATGAACCAAAAGTGGTAGACAGCAGCAGACACCAAGAAATCTGGTGAAATCTGGATGTCTGGTGAGTAAAATCCAAGAGTTTTTACATGATCCACATTGATAGATTCTCCATACTGGACAGCTTGAACACACTTCAGGTTAGAGAGTCAGGAGAAGCTGGAACTACCTGCAAAATACACGGTATCCGTCTCAGGTGTTCAGTTATGAATCTGCAAACCAGCCAGGAGCAGAGAGTGAGGAGCTGGTGATTAACTGCACCACCAGCACCTACGTGCCAGGATGTGTGGGGGGGGACAGAGATTAATGCTGCTTCAATGTTTCTGAAGGAAGGAGGATCCGGTTCAGATAGTAATAGCTCTCTACCCGCTGTTCTGAAATGATTTTGGATGCTCTCCTTGTACTGGCCACTATGGGTCACTCTGTAAGAACTGGGTGTCAGTTGATTTGTTCCCTTCACCAGGGCTCTAGCAGACTCTTTTCAATATTGTTATTTAATTTAATCCGACCAAAGAGATCCTTCAAGGCTAGGATCGCACTAGCATAAGGGCTGTCAGGCCCAGCAAATGCTCATGATTGATGTTATCTTCGGCAGCCCCCCAGTGCGCAAGCGAAGCTTGCTGCTTGGCAGCTGGGTAGCTCCTGCCATCAGCAAGAACTTGGTTCTCCAGCCCACGGGAGACTTGCTAACGGCTTGCCAAGAAATGTTTATTTTTTAAGGTAATACATGATAATGTATAGATATATTCATTGTGGAACTGATGTCTTGTTTCTCTGAGAAAAATGAATTGTGTTTCTTCCTTTACCATTTTTTTTGCCTGAACGCTTGGTTAAAAAATGAATTCCTTCATCTCCAGCTATCCCTTAAGGTTCTTTAAACAGGCGTTGGTTTAAGCATAAAAATTGTGTGCAAGCCTGCAGGTGATCCTCCTATCGACGTGATTGTTTTCTGGAATTCACTCCCCAAACACCTCACCTGCAGTGCTGAATTTTTCCGTATGAGGAAAGAAGCGACAGTTCTTCATAAACTGTTCTGCCTTCAGTGACTTAAGACAAACTGCAGGAAGCTGCACAGATTCAGGTACTGGTACAAATGTTAATGAGTGCTTAGGACAACAGTTACTTCGACCTTGTTCTTTAGTGTGTGTTGATCTGGAAATTAGGAAATGCCCTTTTTTTTGGAAACTCCCTTACCCCTGCAGGATGTTTCAGCCCCTCCGAAGGGCCGGCCGTGCAGCTAAAGCACGAGCGCAGGAGACTGGAATTTCTCTTCCCATGGATGGTTTCAGGCTCCTGGCTTGCCCTGTGGCCAGTCCCATGGTTTCTCTCCACCTCTATGCGTGATTAGTGATTTAGGAGTTATGCCATCTCTCCGCTTCCCTGGGTTGCTGTAAGGATAAATTTATTGATGTTTATACGGCAGTCAAATACAATGACTGGGGCATATAAACCCCTTGCTCCTTGGGGAGCAGTGAGTTAAATGCACACAGGATGCAAAGCATTGGTGAAATATCAAACCTCTGAATTTATTCCTTTTAGTTGTATTCCATATTCTATTTTTGAGTACCTTCTAGTGAAATGGTGCATGATCTTTAATGAATACAAGACTATAAGGTCTCCTTTGGATTTAAATTCTAAGTATTTGCATAAATTTAGCTCCATAAAATTATTTTATTGCCAAATCAAAATGCACACACAGATGTACCTTCAGAGTTTAATTTTGTAAACAAGGCTTCATATTCTGCTCTCAGTAAAGCTGACATAACTCAAGAGTAACATCAGTGGATATATTTAAGATTTGCATTTGGGTAACTGAGAGAACCATTTGGCCTAAAGACTCTAGAATAAGCAGCAGAGAATTAGTTGTCTATGCACCTAGTGCAATCCAATTAGAAGATGTATGACTGTACTAAATATTATCCTCCAATCGGTTTTTACTCTGTTTTAACAGCATATTTTTCATCCCTGTCTCATTCTTTAGTTATTTAAATAAGATTTGTTTTCTCTTGCTTGTATGTCAAGGAGCTCATAGCCTTGTCCAGATAAAAAGGCTCAGTGCTATGTTTTTTATGGACAAAGAATCATCAATTTAGTTTAGTAAGAGATTACGTGCAGAGACAGCAATGGCCTAGTGAGGGCCAAAGGGCTTTGAAGTATGAAGCCACTTTGCCACTGAAAGTTATTCCTGTTACCTACTTTCTCAATTAAAACATATTTAGTAGAAGGAAAATCTTATACGTGGCTTAACTGCTTTGTTAAAATAACTACCAGAATTCCCAGCTGATAAATAGTGTAGTGTGACAGAGACAGCTGCAAGAGAAGACACACACGTGTGCTAGGTTGCCCTAGCCCTGCTGTTCAGTGAGCAGCTGCTTTCCTGCGCGCACTGCGGAGAGTTTGCTGCTGTTCAAGCAGCAGCTTGCGGTCACATGCCAAAGTCTGGAGCTAAGTTACCAGTTCCTTTCTAATCATTTGGGAGCCCTGGCTGCCCACCCCTATCTGACCTTCAATTTTTCTTCCAACAGCCCATGCTGAGACTTAAAATTTTAATTTCCTTCAATCACTAAGGGCATACACTGTTGTGACTCAAAACTTTAAACTGCAAATATATACTAAGGAGGAAAAGAATGAAAGAAAACCAACCTGAAAACTGTAAGACAAAATCCTTTGAGATTTTTCTTAAAATATATAGTGGCCACTACAAGCTAACAAAAAAATATTGGTTTAGATGCCTGTTAAGAATTCTGGGTGGAATAAATATAATGGCATCATCTTCTAAAATATACTGTTGATATAGAACTATTATATGTACTGTGCATTAGCACATCCAGAACTAATGGTGACCTTTGCTTTAAGCAGCACTTACTGGATTGGAAATAACACTTCTCTCAGGAAACAGGTTGTTTTATGCTGGGGAGGAAAGATGTTCAGACAGAGGAAGACATGGAGCAAATCTTTGCTCTGCCAGGGAAGGCTGTAGAAGAGGCAACAAATTTCAGAGGATGAGTCTGGAATCCTACCAGGGATAGTTTATTCCTCGTGATTTTGTTAGTGCTGTTCATCAATTGGGCATTACCAAAAAAAGTTAAAAAGGAAGGAAGGAAAGACACAATCCGTATGCATGCTCAGGTACTCCCTGAATTTAAAGAGAGGATATCTCACAATTTTTTCTACCTTTTCATTTAATGTTGCTCTTCATAATCTTGATATGAACATAGGTGGACAGGTTTGAGTCTGTGTGCAGAGCCATTCTCAAGCAGCACCCACGCTGAGCATGGAGGGTGTTCAGTGGAGAACAGTGGTGTTAAAACCAGTTTCTCAGTGGACTTTTTTTTAATGACTATTGATGTAACACTGCAGGTCAAACACTTCTGGGAAAATGAAATGTGGAGATTGTTGTGATTTGCCATGAGCTCGTGGTGAGACACTGACTGAGTCCCAAGGTTCCCAGTCATCCGCTGCCTCCTTACTGCTGGTCACAGATGTCCCGGCTGGCAGATGTTGTTGTCTGGTTCACCTGCCGTCCAGGTGCAGTGGCCAGCACAGTGTTATTTCTTATTTCTGCTGGGCCTGACTCCTTCCCCTGCATGAAGTAAGCCGTGGCATTGGCAGAAGTGAGTGGAAGGGAACAACCGCTGTGCACAGAGGCCTGAGCTTCATGCTCTGTGCTGGGATTAGGCTCGGTCTGTTGGCAGATAACGTAGTGCTCACCATTAGCATCCTGCACACTTTAGGTATGGAACAGAGAAGCGAAAAAAGAAAAAGGAGGGTGAAGAAAAAGAAGGAACACCTCACTGCTACGTGTGAGCGGTTGTGTGATGGCTGGGCTTTCAATCTCTCCCGGGATAATAACCCCAGAAAAAGCAAAAAACACTGTAAAAATGAATTGGACAAAATGCATGTATCGCTTGTTACACAAAGGGCTATTATTTCTCACTGCATGTGTACTTACCATTATAAAAGTTTTAAGGATAATATATATAAAAAAGAGAGATGACAGCTGCCAAAGGCATTTTAAGATTAACTAGCATAATTGTACTTCCAGATGGAGGAAAGTTCAGAAACAATTTGATATTTTCTGACCTTAGGGTAGTGAAGGTGATGTGTTTGGACTTTAGCAGAGGCATTTACTTCTTCATGCAGTACCTGTATCTTTATTCCTTCTCCTTTTGCTAGCGTATTGCAGCAGCGGTGGCACTAGCAGGGTGTCTGGAGGGAGATGTTGGTCTGTTTTGCGGAGATAAGGTGGCATCGTGGATGGTGCTGAGCAAGGGCACGGGAATTGCAACTAGGGAACGGGGCAGCAGGTACAAAAATACGTGCGGGGAACGAGCACCTGCTTCTCATACCGATCCCCATGCGTACAAACAAATGAAAAGCAGCACTGCTTTCTTTATTGAGGTGAGGAATGGGGCAGGCAAAGTGGGAGCCCAATAAAGGTGATAAAGAGAAATGCCTTTCTGGATAGCGAAGAGTTTAGAGGTGATTATTCTTCTGGGAGAAGTATTTGGTCATTGGAGGATGACAAGGGCTAATTTGCTAATTTTCAAAACTTCCTTTTGCGTTACCTGGTCTTTCTTTCAGATGAAATGCTCATCTTCATTTCCAAGCAAAGCCCACGTGCCCCTTGGCATACAGTTGTCCTTCTTGGTGGCAAGCACCCTGCTCTTAGGGATGTCGAGCATCAGGCTCTTGGTCAGGGCTGTGCGATCAATTCCCACATCAAATTCACTTAGCATCAGGTTATAAGTTGTCCCACAAAAGGAGCGGTTACCCAGACCTTCAGCCTGTTGTTCCAAGCTAATGTCAATATATCGATCCGCCGGGGCGCGCGGTGGAGTAGACAAGGCAGTGCCTGTGCCATCATGTCCTTTCTCCATTTATTTCAGGAAAATGTGGAAATTGTGGCTTTTTTTTTTTCCTTTTTTTTTTTTTTAATCTAATTGGTACACATCACTGCCCCACTTGTTTGCTAATAAAAATAATGAGAATTTCAAGGGTGCTGCACTTACTCGGTGTGGACCTCTGGCAGCCAGAGTATTTATGTGGAGAATATACATTAATGTATTTGGCTCCTGCACAGTAGACATCTGTCCTCAGTAAGAGTAGTGTGGGAATTGCTCTGCTGAGGGAGCTTCCCGGCCTCCCTGCTGTATTTCAGGGTCAAAAGTGAGTGAGTCTTTGGGTGCTCTTAGACAACTATGAAATATAGAGATCTAATATCTCTTTATATTTCATATAAATCAGAAATATAAAGATCTAATTAGACTACAGCAATTAATGATCAAAAGATGTAAATAGACTTCAATAACTAATCAAAAAAAAGGAAAATTCCTTGGACAAAAAAGCATTTTCAGAATCAAGCCAACTCTTCTATTTCTCCCTTTTTGAGTATTGGAATAGTTTTGCTTTGCTTTGTTTTGGAAGTATTACCTCTAAGCAGTGTTAAGCACTGCTGAAAGCAAAGGGCATTGAAATAATGGAGCAACTATTTATATTCCCATGGTCTTTGCAGGACATTAGATAATGGACACTAAGTAGTGGCTATGTAATGGCACTCATTTGAAGGGGAATTCAACTGTAATACTGCTTTTTGGACACTATTCTGGAGAAAGTTTTAAAGCCTCACGTCTGTTGATGTTATTTTAGACACTGTATGAGCATCAACAGAATGTAATAATGGTTTATTTCAGTTCTAAGACACCTTGAATATTAGCACAGGTAAAATAAACAGTCATTAAAGGTATAATTTTGAGATGATATTAAGCCCTTCCACTAAAGCAAATTAATTTTATTATGTGATCTGAAGATGTTGTTCCTCTGAAGCAGAGGAACACAGGCACACTTTGTAGAAACTTAAACTACAAACTTTTGATGTGAGATGCGTTCCCACACAGAATCAGGCTGCTCCAATTGCCACTGTTAGGGGCTCTTCATGGTCCCCTGAGAAACTTTGCAGTAAAAGATGATCTGGTCACCTGAAGGATGTTAAATAAAGCAGTAGTAACAGATTGGGGTTTTATGGTGTGTATGTGTATCGTCACATTTATCCTATGGAGGTACTCAGAAGCTACACTGTTGTTTTCTAAAATCAAAGATGTTATTAAATCCTTTATAAAACAGCTATGAGAAAAAGGTGAATTAATGAATTTTTGAATAGCAAATATATGAATCTATAATCTATTTCTTCTAATAAATGCAATGTCATTATAGTATTGATGTCTTTTAACAAAACGTAAGAGAAATCTGGCAAAAAATATATTTTTAAAATAATTTTATTCCTCAATAAACCTATTAATGACTATCTTTTTTCTTTTTTTTTTTTTTTTTTTTTTGATTCCCTGATCATTATGAAAAGTGCAAATTATTTTAATTCGGTTATTTTAATTCCACATAAAAAGGAAAAAGTAATGAATCCTACTGTGGAACAAATGGCTACAGACAATGCTCATAAGGGTGTAGCCCAAGCCAGGATTCTAAATTTGTCTTGTAAGAGTTTTGATTAAAGTGTACAGACTTTCCTCAGTAATTAAATGCCATTGGCAAGACTCTTAGTGTATGGGCTTCATGAAAGTGTAGTACTTGTTGTGAGGATTTTCCACATCCTTATAGCCTGTTCATTCATTTCATTACAAATGCAACCCTGCAAATCCAAACCTCAGCTAGATGAAGTTATCAATAGTGTATCATTGCAGCAGGGGAAGCAAAACAGAAAAAAAAAGAACAGCACTTTTCATTCTTTAGCTGTTCTCATTGCTTTGAAATAAGAGGGTGATAAATGACATTCAAGAATAAGTAGCAGTTATGGCGTTTTTGGACTGTTGTGTTGGTTCACTACCAATGGCTCCTGCTTCCTGCCACTGTGACCATTGCTCACGCTTTTATTTTGAATTTTCCTTCTTCCCAGCTCTCTGCTACCCAACCACTGCAAGATTTCCCCTCTGCCTGGGTGCCCTCACATTGTACCATCCTTCTCCTGCAGCTTCAGCTTCTCCTGCCCTTCGGCCTGGTCCCTTTTGAACCCCTCGCCCTGCTTCTTCCCTGTTGTTCCTCCTCATTTCCCCTTGTGCCGTCTCCTCCTCCAGGAAGAGCAGGATGCCTCCTGACAGCCCACGGAGCATTATGATTGCCGAGGGGATGTCCGTGGCGCTCTCATCTACCGCTGTCTTCCCCCTGGAAAACGTAAGCAGCATAAGCTACCCTGAAAACAATGGGGATGTCTTCGGGGAATTTCTCCCAGTTATAAAATAATTTCTAGACACCTTTGAGTTTGTTATACTTGTGTTTATTTTTTTATATCTATCTTTGCACAGTCTATTGTTTACCTACCGATGAAAACATTTGGATGCAGGAGTGGGAAGCAGGACCAGACTTACCCTGCTAACCTTTGGGAAATGGTTAGCAACATATTCTCTAATGACCTGCAGTCTGTGTGAGCTTTACATTACAGCCCAGCATAACATAAAACTATATCACCATATGGCTGGCAATGTCTGCTGTGGGTCTCATTGGACAACATGAAGTGAGTCGGAGGAGCGCACAAAGTACCCTGCAAACCGTTGTGCAAAAATTCAGGACTTACAATTTTCTCTCCTGGGAAGAGAGAGTTTGGCTGAAGCTGTGCTAAATTATGGAAGAGAAAATCAAGTGCTATAATTGTGGGTGTTTATCACAGTTACATTTTTTTCTATTCATAGAAATTTGATCTGAACACGGTAAATCTGTGCCCGCAATATAAATGAGATCATCTGCAAACAAAATAAATGGCAGGGATGTTCTTTATTGCTTTGTTTTATAACTCTTCTGTTTGAGGAACTACTCTATTTTACATTTTCTCATATTCCTTCATGTTAAAGAAAACATGGTCTATAATACCTCCTCAATTAAAGCAATTTTTGTTTGAGGAAGAAAATAAGATAACAAAATTCGATTGAGCAGTATCACCCCAGCAGATGTGTAGAGCAGATAGGGAAAGCACTGAAGGATGGTGTAACTCTTATTAATGTCTATGCTGGCAATAATAACTATCATTCTCTTGCTATAAGCACCTTCAGTTTTTAAAAATTTTGAACGCTGAGGCTTTGTCATTGAATGACAGAGTAGGCAGAGAGGTTTTGACCGTAAGGAATCCCTACAGTTTGTTTAAATCTTTGTTATATTGAGGCAATATATTGTTATATCAAATCCAGATACCTTTGCATCACCAGAGCACCCCTAACTTTTACGCAGCCGGACCTTTCCATCACCGTGGTTCCTGCTGAGGGAAGCCCTCAGCCAGCACAGAGTTGGTGTGTTAACCCTTGCTCAGCCAGCTGCATATTGCTCTACAAATAAGCGATACTAGAAGTAAGAATGTTTGGGAAATAACTATGGCTAGAATGTGATATGCTTAAGCTATATTTCACTTAAAGACGAGGCAAGAGTCAGTCACCTCGTGTGCACTTGAGGCCCCTCAGGGGGATCCCACTGGTTCCCCACGCTGCTTCAGAAGGGCATGTGTCCCATGGCTCCCGGGTCTAGCTGTCAGGCTGCTGTCTCAGTGCACGCCGGTTACCTCTGCACCCAAGCAAGCTGCGCCTGGGGTCCCCGAAGGGCAGAGCAGTGCGTGTTGTGCAGGCAGTGCCTGTGCTGCGGCTGCTAGCTCCAGGGCTCACGGTGGCAGCAGCTTCCTCTGGGAATTGGGAAGCTGTAGCAAGAGCTGCTCATACTGTCAGTGCTCTTGATCTCTTTGGCAGGTCCTGGTGGCACCTAGGCAGCAGCTTGGCAGGCAGAGACAACTGGAGAAAGTTGGAAGGTATGAGAGGTCATTTCTTCATCTCTCCTGTACTGTTTCGCCTCTCTTCCCCTACCCCACCCATGCTTTTTCATAAACATTTACGCAAATCAAGCAGAGCTACAGCTTGCATTCAGTTTCTTAACAAAGCTATTTTCATTAGAAAACTTGGGACCAGCATGTGACAGATGAACACAAGCAAGTGCTTCTTTCAAAATCTCTGCTGCTGTGAGGTAGTCTGCATCCAAAAAGTTGATACTAAACTGCCTATGGTTTACTAATCCAGCCCGCCAGGATGGAAAGAATCTGCCCCAGAAATTTGCCTTTTACTGTAAGGAGAAACAGGTGTTTCAGCACGATCCCTAAAGCTGAGGGTGCAGAGCGGGGACCTGTAGGGAAGTGGGAGGGTGTCAGAGTTGCAACCTGCTTGCCTGCAGCAGGGCTCTGGGGGATCCCCCTCCAGCCAGGGCCTACAATCTCCTCTTGCAGAACACGCAATTCCAGCAGCTCTCTGAAAAAACCCGGTTGCATGATCCTCTTCTTAAAATGCGACTGCCCAGAAGAGCAGAAGGTGATAAAATCAGGAGAAAGGAGCAAGTTTTGTGGCACCAGAGAGAGAAAAACAGCCTTTAATCACTAGATGGCACATTCTGGTGGAGGATGCAAGTCCTTGATATCCTAACCGGCTCTTCAGGCTGTTCATGCATTATGTTTGTGAAGAAAATAGGCTGCATTATCACTTGGGTCTGTCATTATCTTTGCTGAGGCCTATTAAATTGACCACGTTGTATGTGAAGGACAGATTTATCTACTGGGTTTAAGTTATCTTTGATCTTTCCAAATAGATCGCTCTCAATTTCCTCACAGTCCATCACAAAAAAAATATCCAGCAGCCTGTGCCTTAGGTGTAGGAGAGCAGTCAAGGGATGAATGTGCACCTGCACCATCTCTGCCCCTGAACACCAAAAGAGCTGTTGACTTGTCGGCTCTATGTTGATTCCCATTGGCACTACTTTAACCTGCGTTGACCCTCTGCTGTCAGTGCGAATGGCTGTTTTTCCGGGTTCTGTTTTGTTTTTCACTGATGCTAAACGTGCTCAAACTGTTTCCATCTCAGCTGTGGTTTGGTCAATCATAATTTTTTTTTTCAGCTTCTGTATTATCATCTAGTACAGAGCCTTGTTTTAAGACTATTAGGGGAACAATTTATTAGCAGAAACTGTATTATGGGGAAGACTTGCTGCTTAACCTGCTTAAGAGCATAAAAATCTTTTATTTTTAGCTTTAAAGAGAAAAGTTCCTTATGCAGATAAGGAAAGTGTAGTATATTCAATTTTCTTTGCTGCAGAATGTCCCTAATAGATTGACCCATGTTGCTATGCTTTTGTTATAAATCGCTGCCAGAATGGGAATGTCAAACTGTGAGATACAGCTCTATTCAAATTACACCCTGTTTTCCACCTCTGAGGAGCTTGTGTGTTATGGAGACGTAAGAGTTATAAATAGGATGACAAATAATGAGCCTCACTGCAAAGATATGCCAGAAAATCATTTTACTTTGGGCAGAAACTCTTTTCAGGAGGCTTTCCCATTCCGAAGCTTCAGTCCATGCTTCTGCTATTCCTTCTCCTGGGGCTAAATCAGAGCAATGGGACTTGACTCTCTTTAGAAAGTGTTCAGTTTGCCACAGACCTAACTGCAGCTTTTCAGCTAGGTCTTCTGCAGAATAAGGCATTTCTCTTAACCTAGATGGTAATTTGAGAACCTGTCCAGAGTGATGAGGAGATAACATTGCCACACAGGACAAGGAATGTCTGTGACAGTGTGAAATGTCTTTGAAGGCGCATGAAACTTCATCATGCCAGAACAGATCAGCAAAGTAATTGTGACTTGCAGTTATGCTTCTTGACCTATCTCCAGGTGCATCTGCTTTCTCCAGATATCATGTCTAAGGGCTATGGAAGGCCAAAGCTCCCCCTTGCTTTGCACTGCCATCCTCTCTGCTTCTTCATGGTCCTTGCTTTTCACACTGCAACTGGGCCCACTCTGAGTAACAGAGGAGAAAGAGAGGAAGGAAAAGGTGAGCCTGATGCCCCTATGAGGATGGGGCTGTTCCGTGCTCCATGGTGCAGCACAAACGCCGTGGTTACCTGGGACAGTAGCAGCCACTGAACCCTGATATGAACTTGCTGCTCTGTACACACAGACCATGCTAAGCTGTGTAGCAATCTTCATGCACGAGAATATTGATTACTTTACTGAAAAGCTTTAATAGCTGGTGTGTAGTGAAAAGGACACAGGGGACTTGGTTCTGATCCTGACGTTGCCACTGGCTTGCTGAGTGACTTGGAGCTTGTCACTGCATCTCTCTGACAGTCTCCCCCTCACTCTCTGATTCTTGATAGTTGTGAATCTCTTCTCGGCAGGAGGGACTTACCACAAGTTGGCATCATGTCAGTCATAACTGCTGTCTTACCTGTGGACTCGCAGTGATGCTATAATCTCCTAATTAACGTTCTTAATAAAGCCATTCTTTAAGGCACATCTAGATCATTGTATTGCTGCTAATACATTATTTGCAATTTTTTTTTTTTTTGGGTTCTATGTGATGCAGAAAATAGGAGCAGTGAAGTACTAAAAATACTCTGGGTTGTCTCAAGATACAGAGTAAGTAAACAGAAATCATGGAATAAAATTTTAATTTTTAATGCTTTTATTTTTCCTGCTTTTGTGATGGATTCTTTTTTCCTTCCTCTTAAAGTTCTAGTGGCAGTTGGTTTTTACACAAAGCCTCCATTAGGAGAACATACTTTGTTGCTATAGCAATCCTTTCTCTCTGATATTTTATTGCAGAGAGCTGCTGTTGTGAAAAAAGGAAAAAACCCCAAACAAAAAAAGTATGACTGACCTCCCTGCAGATGGTCAGCCTCCCTGATCTCTTATTTCTGAGCAACTTTTAACTACATCTCACAGTGATCTATATTCTGGTAAACACTTTTTGCTAGGCGCTATCTGGAAAGGTTTATCATTGCTCTATAGCAGGTGTACTGCACACAGCAGGACACACAGCAGCACAGTGTCTAACATAGTAGATATAGATTACTGTTAAGATAAACTCATCCTTTTTGATCTGAACGTTTCACTGGCTTCCAATCTGAAGTCTTGATATCACCCTGTTGACCAAAGGGATGTTATTAAGCAAGGAAAGAGTTATCAAAGGTTTCCTCAAAGTTCCTTTTAGAATGATTTCTAAAAGAGCAAAGATATATATTTACTGGAGGTGAATGCAGGGCTCATCAAAAGCTCTAGACTACAATCTCTATAGACAAAAGGCCTCCGTGCATCATCAGATACTGAATAGAAGTTTCAAGTTTTTCCTACAAAGCCAGATGCCTAAATCTCCAACTAATTGGGCAAGAAATAGCCATTTAGTCTGTCTTGTGGCTGCAGGTTGGTGCTCTCTTTGCCACGCAGGATACCAGCAACAGCAGCTTTCAACCACTTGTCCTGGCTCTGGTGCCATCTCTGCTCCAAGCTCCCGCAGTCGTGTGCCTCAACATGGGAAATGGGGAGACTGGGACTCTGCGGGGTGGAGACTGGCTGTGCCTCTGTGCGGAGACTAAGGGACAGCGAAGTCGTACGGACAGGTCTGACCCCAAGATTTCCAGTTTTGTTACAGCATACCTGGCCCATTACTCTAGCGGGATGGAGGGCAGCCATGAAGATGATGGTGAGGTGGAAGACCGTGAACATAACATGAATTTGGGGGAGCCTTTGCGAGAGCCAGGGGAGGAAGAGTCCGCGTGAGCGTTGCACGCAGCAGTCCTGCCCCTTGTGACTGCGTGCAGGACCAGCAGCAGCCGGCGCGAGGCCTTTCACATCTGCACAGGCACCCAGGTTCCTCTGTGGGTCACCTGCAGCTGTGTGGGGCTTCTCCCCCTCCTCCTTTCTCTGCACAGCTGCAAGGAAGCATTGCTGTCCCCACCGCCAGGATGGTTCTTGCGGGTCTGACACAGGTCCCTGCCTCCATCTCTGACCTGCGTTGCGGCTCATCGAGGAGACACAAATGAAAAAAGAGCTATTTCACAGTCTGCTGCCTGTGAGACTTTGTGCAGGCTGAGGTGTGAGGCAACAAGCTGGGGAAGCTGCTGGAGGACAGACATGCCCAGCAGAAGCCACTTTGGGCATAGTTTGCTTCCAGACTCGCACCACTCTTTGAGCAGAGCCCCTGGTGCTGGCTCTGACGTCCCTATGGTGTCCATCACTGCACTCCTGCAGTTGGACTACACAGAGACCTACACAGTCATTACACAGGGAGGAGCGTCAGGCAGTAGTACAAAATAAACCCCCCTACTTCCAGCTCAGGTCTGTATTGTGGGTCTGCGTAAGGCTGGTGGTCGTTATCCAGGGCCATTAAATTAAAAAGTTTGAGTTCCATAGGCATTTGTATTTTACCAATGGATGTACATATGAGAGGGGAATTTACAGTAGTCCTAATTCTATCTAGTTACTGGTTAGCCCACTGCTAGGTATAAGCCCTGTAGCATTATCCCAGCAAAGACCTTGTTGTTTAGGTGCTTATTGTTTTGCATGCTTGGACTGTGTCCATAGGCAGAGCTTTGGGGAGCTGCAAGTAAAATGTATTCAACTATCTTTGAACTGTCTGCACCATATATTCCCCCCAAAACACAGCATGTTGTTGTTTATCCCTGTAGTAACATAAAAATGAGTGAGCTGACTCAATTAAACTGTCTTGTTCAGTAAATCTTAGATTTACAAATGCAACTAAAAAGATGCAATTTTGAGATAAGCTGCTTGCTGTGCCCAAACAATGCATATTTGTTTTTCTGGATTTTTTTTCCTACATGCACATGATAGATGGAAGTGTTTGACACAGGGATTTAAAATATCTGGGCTTTTGTGAGATCCTCTAAGTTGATTTCAGATTGCAAGGACTGTTGCTATTACCTCACCACCATCCACACAATTCCCAAGGAGACCCTTTCCCCTTTTCCATGTTGTTGGGCTGCCCCTTGTAGGATCTGTTTTCACAGCGTGCTTGCCTGGTGCTCACAGTTCAGCAGAGACCCGTAGTTAAAGCCTGGAGGCAGCATCTTCAACTAACTGCTCGGTCTCTTCCAGCTGGTGAGCAACTTGAACCCCAATCACATTTTCTCTCTATTATTCTTAAGGGTTGATCACCGTCTCACATTGATTGAGGCTTAACGAAGGGTGCTGGGGGAACAGGTGCTGCTGCCTCTCATGAGCACGTGGGCGGAGGGCATAGAGCAGGTCCTGCTCCCACATATCGCTGCGGTTGGGTATTTCTGCTTGCAGAGCGTGGTGCCCCTTGAGTGATATTCACTTCCTCCTGTGAAGTAAGTAAATATAATTACTCCCACTTTATAGATAGGGACTGCTGCTTGCCCAAGATTAAAGGTGAGGGGGGAGTGTGAAGAGGCAGGCTTGATATCTCTGCAAAGAATTGCTGTGACTTTTTGCATGCAAATTCTACCTGAAATCTGTAGGAGTGGAAAAGAGCCCTCAGATTATAACTATATTAAATAAGAAATGGAAGGACTGTCTGCTGTAATCTGTGCTGCATAAGAATCACTGGATTTCTCTGAGGAGCTAGAAACAAAATGGCAGCATCGGCTTTTAAATTCAGGTTTTGATTTCCACAATTATTTACCTGCCGCCTTCAAACTGCCAGAAACTTTCTTGCCATGAAATTTCCATGGGTGATTTCATTTAAAAAAAAGAAAAAAGTCTTCATAGATGTGTGAAACCAAAAACTCTTCTGTTTTCATCTCTTAGAATCCTAGTCCAATGGGACAATTTTTTTTATGTGCGGTCTCATCAAAACAAGTGTACCAGCATTTATGAGCTGGTGACAGATTTTTTCACAATAATGAATATGATCAATTGAAATCCAAAGAAGTGATGATAATTTCAGAATCCAGGACATGACCTGTGTAGCTAATAACCTGCCCCAGTGGCTGCACTGTGCAGTTTTGTGATGTAACTATCCTCATAACTGTTAGAAAATACTTTTGTTTGTTTGTTTTTTGACAGGGCTATGTTGTTTTCAGGAAGAATGCCCAAAAACGAGATCACCAACCCAAGCAGTTCATAGAAGTCCTACCTCGGCCAAATACCAACAAGGTTGTAGTCCTTCCACCAAGAACGCGGGTCTCCAGGCACTGCTGGGACCGCGGCACTGACCCTGCGCTCCATGGCTGCGTCCCGCAATTCCCTGCCTTGCCAGCAGCTTCCCATGCCCGTTTTGGTCCCTCTCTGCTGTAGTTTCCCACTGTAAAATGTATAATAATGATTAGGTAGCTCCAGATGTGTTAACAGCATAGACAGAGCTCAGCTACATCTGGCAACATCCTGTCTGCCTGGGACTGTTCACCACTGCGTTCAGAGTGGTGTGAACCTTTCTAACGCATACTAGTCTCCGGGTATTTCCCTCTTCATGCAAAGATTTGCTAAGAGTAAGGGATGTAGTTTGAGGGAGCAATATAGCTTGGCATAAGCGTTAAGACAGAATTCCTTTACAGTTGGACATGATAATCTTGAAGGTCTTTTCCAACCATAATGATTATATGACTCTATGATTCTCTGATTCCTTAATAAATGCCATGCCACAGCTGCTGCAAACCAGCAACAACTTCAGCTCAGCTGCCAATGGGTTTCATGCTAGATAATGTGGAGGTGCTAAACTGATCTTAATGCCTAAGTAATTAATAGTAAAGTATTTTTAATATGACAGCTAACACTGATCTATGACTACTGCTGAGGCACTGACGGCTGAGCAGCTATATTACTATCTGTCTTTTCCTGTGTAATCTTTTTGGTGTGAAATGTCTTTAATTTTAGTTTGCGAGAGGAACTGTGAAGGGGCAAGAGAGTCAGAAGACACCAAGTATCTGCCGCTTTACAGAACGCACCTTTCCGTTTACGTGTGGTGATGCAATATGAACAATGACTTATCATCAGTTGCGTGAAGTAAGTTATATGCTGCACTTTTTTGTGCTCTGTTCTAGAAACAATAACTATATATATCCAAACCCTAGTGTATCCCTTGTAGCAAAAGCAGGAAAAAATAACAGAAAAATGTTACTTGTTATAGCATAGAACAGGGTGGTCTTACAGACATGCTGAGAGTGCTTTGAAATGATGCTTACATAATATGAGGCTATGTTTACATCCTAGAGCACACAAAATGCAAACCAGCGCAGTCCTATCAAAAAATCTGTCTCTGTCTTGAAGAAATTATTTCAGTTGAATATTTAGGAAGCAGAAGTCTTGTGAAGCAGCACAGGCAAGTGAGTTTCAGGTGCAGAAAGGGTACATTAAATGAAGTCCACTTCACTTAAATAGTTATTCATTAAAATTTCAAGCACATCAGCTCTACAAAATATGGTGAACACCGTGCAATAGCATTCGGTAATGCATTTACTCCAGCCTACTTTCTACTCAGATTGTTGGGGATGTGTGTGTACCACATGTGCACATTATAAACCATCACTGTGTAACAGAACACGGAGATCTGTCTCTACACTACTGCATACCCCAGGAACACCTTCTATATACCTGATGCCGTAGCAACATTGAATCCAAATGGATTACGTTCCTCAGTTCAAACATTTTTCTTATTTTCTGGGGATTTGGAGCACAGCTTGTCTTGTTTTAATTTTTATGAGAGCTTTGGGGCTTTTCTCTCACTTGGCATATTGCAGCGGAGCAGGACTTCGTTCATGATCATGTGTGATGTGTTTTTAGAGGAAAACAGTGCAGAAAGACAAAGGCCCCTTTTCTGTAGACACGATGCATAGACTGGTTCCCCTGATTCTGCCCCCTTGGGTTCAGGCCAGCCTCTGTTCTAGGGAAGCTGCAAAACCAGTTTCTAGGAAATCTGTGAAATCTGGGTTATGAATTATTCACCACTGCTTTGCATGGCATGAAAACAGGTGCTGGGTGTCCTGCGTGTCCCATGTTCACCAAATAGAAGAGACTGGGAGCCCACCAAGATTCAGGGTAGCTGAAAGAAGCTCCAGCATTTTAGAATGCCAGAATTTTAGAGCTACTGACAGAGTTGTAGGACTCTCTGCCTCCCCATCTCCTGCAGTTTATCTACAGCAGATGCCTGATCCCTAAATATTTTTTAAGAGCAAAATGGCCTTCTCCACTCTGGCCTTCTGGAAATCACATTTTGAGTGTTATTCAGGTACCCAGTCATTATAACCTTCTGCAGCTTTTGGTCTAAAGGATTTGTGAAAGGCAGACTATCCCAAAGCCCATGCGCAAATCCAAGCAAATGGGGCTAGTGTTCCCTTCAAACATTTCCAGAGCATGGGACTGAGATGAACATAAAATATATCCTGAACTGATACTTATTTCTGTTGTGATCTTCTATATAACCTTTCTTCCATAATAACTTTTGAGAGTTTCTTGTTCTAAACAAGTTCCTCAGTCCTGCAAATATATCTTCAAATATAGATGATAAAATCCAGAAGCAATACTAACAGTATTCAAATTGCTGAAGGCAAAAATAGGAGAGAGTGAGAGGCGTGAGAAAGAAAATTGAGAGACGTTGGAGTGATGCCTGTGAAAATTTAGTTGGCCTGTAGCTGGGCCATGTATTGGAAAATATGTGGCTTGAGCAATCAGTATTCTACTTCAGGGGATGAAATGAAACTTTTGCTCTGAAACTAATGTGTGAAATTGTTTCCTTATGCCAAATCCCACTTAGCATGTAAATTCAAAAAAGGAAAAAAAAAAAAAACACTTAGATCTGCTTTCAGTGGTTTTACTAGGCTCTTTCCATGGTCACCCTTAGTCACTGCCACCAACAAAGAATTATGTTCATGGCCCTGGTGGCCCTTTCATTTGAGATTTTGGTTATATGTTCAGCATCTTCATGATATTTACGGAGATGAAGACTGGTTTTAAGACGACTAACTTTCTAGTACTATGTAAAACAAATTCTGTCTGGAGTTACATCCCTGGTGTCCCTTGTTGTTTGCAATTCTGTCATATTCCTGTGAAAGCCAGAGCTGCAATAGTGGACAGTGGTGACAGGGAGGGCTCCTGTCCTCATAATTGATGCCCAGTATGACCAGCTGGAAAAAATACACAATATTCAGTACTGAAATAGGCTCTTGCTGAGTTCACTGCAGATTGCAAGGACTTGAGCGAAAGCTCCCTGGGATCACTTAGCAGCTTGCTGGTTTGCAATTTGGATGGTTTGCTTTGCTAAAAAAAAAAAAAAAATAGAGAAAAAAAAAGAAGAAAAAACACAGGAATCCCAACAACAAATGTTTTGCTAGATTCAGCAGCCTTGCCAGTGTGGCGAGCTTAATTAAAATTAACAGAGCATTGTAATTGTGCTGCAGCCTCTCTAACGTACTGCCTTTGCAAGCCAGCTAGGTGACGCCTCGTGGGGCGCTCTGGAGAGCGGCCGGCGCTGTGTGCGGACAGCGGAGCGCGTCCGTCCCGCACGCGCGCTCGACGCGCTGCCCGTGCGCTGGTGAGCAGGGCGAGTTGTGCTCAGCGCGGGGCTACGGCCACTGCTGTGGCTGTTGCCTTGACCAAGTCCTGACCAAGGGGCGCAGGCCGAGTCCCCGCGCTTGCGCGGCCGCTCTGTAGCATTGGCCTTGTTGAAGGTTTTTGTTCACGTCTTTGGGCGCTCTGCTCAGCAAACAGCCCCTCTGGGCTTTTCACGCTGAGCGCCGCGCCGCTGCGGCTCAGCCATGTTCTGCACTTCAGAAGCAAGCAAATTAATACTATTATTTTTTGGCAGTACTTACGGCTTCCACCACGCCACTGGTGAACCTGCCATCCCGGTATGCACCGTGGCCTGCTCACCTGTGACACTGTGCTTTCCGTCCCCTCCTTTTTTTCCCTTTTTGCCTACAGCTTGATACGTGTCCCAAAGTCAGGCTGGCTCTGGTTGCTGACGGGGAGCTTCAGATGCTCTCTGACATGAGGCACGGAGCACTGGAGCCGTGCAAAATGGGTCCTGCGACGGCTGCAGTGAATCCTGCTGCCAGCTTGCTGCGGTGTGCGGTGTGCTGACGCGGGACGGAGCCGCGTCCCCCTGGCACCTCTGTCTTTCCATCCCTCCTCTTGACGCGCTGCGAGGGGCGAGGAGGTCCCAACCTCAGGAGCTGGTGCCAGAGGCAGGAGATGGGAGAACAGGTGTAGAAAAGGACAGTGTTGTGCAGAAGCAGGAGCCCAGACCCTGGACCTTCCCTTCCTCCCTTGCTCATCTCTGGCTTTGTGCTCCTGCTCCTGCCCGATTTTTACTGCCTGCTTCACTGTGCTGAGGCAACTGTGGGGGAGGAGGACCGTCCTGCGGGCTGTGCCAGGATCTTGGGCAAAAAAAGCATTTGAGCTTTTGCTTATGCATCGATTTTTTTTTTTTTTCCCTCCTTCTTTATCTTTTTTCCCAGAGTCCATGATGCCTCGCTGGCCCGACTGCAGGGCTCTGCACTGCAACCACTGCAGTGGCACGGCTGAAGGAATCATAAAAACCCAAGAATAGGGATGTCTTAAATTGCCTCAGCTGCTGGGGAGAAGGCTGGGCCACCCGGCACGGTGAATGACCTAGGAAGGCAGCAGTTATATATTGAGTTGGGACTCACCGCAATAGCGGAAGATGTATTTTTTGTGAGGAAAGAGCCCGGATAGGCACTTTAATAGAACTGCAGTGTAGTAGATGTACCACAGTTAAATATTATGCTGTTTACAGCACAGAAGGGCTGAGTACAATAACGTTATTGCCTCACATAAACCAGCAGTAGGACTTCAGGAGCCAGAGCGAACGCAAAGATGATATTGCATAGTAGCTCACAGGTACTTAAATTTTCCTCTGGGAACAAATAACTCTTTTCCTTGAAGAAATGAAGCAAGTTGGTATTATTTGAGATCTGCATAATTTAAGATAAAGGTATGCATCTTACAGAGTAAGGGTTTAAAGGGAAAGTTAATGTTAGTTCCCACTGGCCTTTTTGCACTACTATTTTGACTTCCTTTGTTCAAAAATAACTTAAAAAAAGCCAGTAATTGGCAGATAGAATGGTCCTTAAATAGCTATAAGTATATACTTTTTAAAATAAATGATGCCCTCAGCCAGAAGAAAATCTCTTTCTGTCCTTCTGTAACAACCTATTTTTAGGTAGTTATACAATTTGCAAAATTTCTTTAGTAAGACAGTAAGACAAAATGGTACAGTAAATTTGGCCTTAGATTATAGTAAGAGAATTTCTTTGGAAAAGTTTATTTTTATTGCAGCATGTCTCAATTAAAGTGAAGATTGAAGTGAAATACAGGATGACATTTGAACCCTATATATAAAATTCCATTAAAGCCAAATGGTGACATTCAGCTCTAAAGTCCAGTATCCAAACCAGGGCCTTGGCTGGATACCTTGGTTGGCAGCTGCCTGATTTTCAAGCCCAGTTTATACAGCAAAGACTCCTCAGCACAGCTTTTGCAGCAAACCCTGCTGCAGGACCCACAGAGTAGAGTAATACAGAAGGCCTTTCCTTGGGAAAACTTGGAAAAGCTGTTGTAAAAGTCAATGTCACCTTCAAGTAAGATCTTTATGTTGGTTTTATATGCATATGTAAAGGTGGGTGCAAGCATGAGCTGTGAGTGTAGCTGCTGGGTATGGGGCGTCACCCCCAAAATCTCTTCCTTGCTAGGAAAGCTGCTAGCAAAGCTGGTTTGCTTCTGTTTCTAGGGCTCTACTAGCTTTTTATGTCCTAAGCTAAAGGGCGCTGTCATATTGGCTCAGGGTCTTTAAAATTTAGGGGGGGACACAAGAGGGATAGTCTTAGTGGGCATCGTGATCCAAGGCTTATTTCTTTCCCGTTCAGTCTGGTCTCTGCCAGCTAGCCAAGCGGCTACCTGCTGCTGCTTGTAGTTGGCTCCTGCTGGGATGATTGCCGGCTTAGTGGGATGCACCTTAAGTAGCACTAAAAATAAATAGGAAATTGGGCTTTCTGGCCTTGTTTTTTGGCTTTTTTTCTTTTCTTTTTGTCCTTTGAACGAAAGCAATTGTTAAGCTCTTAGAACTGCTAAAACAGAAACAACCCCCCCAAAACCCCTAAGCTGCAAATTCCTCGGGCAGGCAGCCCCCGGGCAAAGCGGCACCGTTGCGGATGCGCCCCCGGTTCATGGGGCACTTGGGCCGGCTGGGAACATCGCCTAAGCGCTCTCAGAAATAGCATCTGCTGACAGAGGTGCCCCAAAGTCTGGGATGGGGTTAACGGAGAATTTAATTTTAAATGACCCATTTGCAGGAGACAAATGAGACCAGCCTGGCTCCCTCTTCCTTCCCCCTAAATGTTGTAGCTGTGGAGCAGCCGTGCCAGACTGCATGTTGACAGTCTTTAACATAATTTGTCTGTACTAAAATTAATACTGCACTTATGCACTATATTTATATCTATCTATCCCCTTTCATGTCAAATAAGTGCTGGTGTGTGGGATGCATAACAAGATCGACTGAAAAAAAATAAGTTTTAACCCTGTGAGGCTTCCTGCAGGTAAAGCAAATAGGGGTTATTTTGATATCAGCCTGTAATTATATGTTTTACTTCTCGCCTAGATTTTTATACAGTTGCCTTGTTATAAAACTGTAATGTGAAAGTTAAAAAAAAAACATATATTATGGTGTATATGCAGGGCAGTGAGGCAAACTTGGAATATTCTGAGGACTGTCCATTGCTTTCTTTAAGCAGCAGCTCTGGAAACAAGTTTGCCTGTAATTCTAAACCCTGTAAGAAAACTGTGAACTGGAGGGGAAAAAAAAAAAAAAAAAGGTAGAAATATTCTTCTGTTATAAATGAAGGTACTTAATAAACCCAGGGGGAAAAAAAGGTGCTGAATCTGTTTAATACCTGTCAGCAATTATTTGCAATTATTTGCTAATTGATATAGAGGGAAGAACTAGGAATGATTCCATGAGGACACAGGGGGACAAATTCAGGTCCACCATTTTAAGCACCAGAAGTGAAGGGCACCTGTAGCACATCTCTGCTCAAGAGGGTATCTTGGGTTGAGTGGCTGCAATTGGCACATCAGTCGCACCCTGGAGACAAAGTCCGTCTCAGGAGGAGGGTTATTTGGTACAGTGAGCTCTCCACTTAGTATGAGCAGCAACGCTGGGGAAGAGGCAGCTTGGAGTTCTGTTGTGGTTAAAATCTGGGTGGTTTCCCACCTGTCCTGGGGAGCTGAGGTCCTTTCCCAGGTGAGATGAGTTGTGGAGGTGCCTCCCTATTTCTGCCTCTGCCAGGGAAGCTGCTCTTAGTTGGATGAGAAGAGAGATGAGTTGTTGTCATCTCAGCTGCTTCCCCTGCAGCTGCCTGTCTGGTCACTGTTTCAGAGGGCGTGATTAGTAGTAAGCACCTCTGAAAACCTTCACCATATATAGTTATAATATGCATGCACGTATTCATGGTATTGTCAAAGATTCATCTTTACCTTTGTGATGTAAACTGAAGAGTAGCAAAAAATGGTGAGCAGAAGAGGGTCAAGACTAACCATTCATCATCTAGGGATCCTTCTCTCCAAGTCTGAGCATGCAAGCACTCCTACCTGAGAGACCGTTTTTACTTTCTCAAGACAAATTCTGGCTAAAAGAGTCCTCCTAAACCTAAAGAAGAACCCTATGTCCTTTGCAAGTGGAGCACACTGCAGGAGAGATGCTCAGCAGCTGTAAATGATCTTGGCTCTGACGTCAAGACAGCTGCAACGATTGACATCAGCTGAAGACACATCTATAGCAAAACCCATAGGTATTGCAGCATGATTTACAAAGGCTTTTGGCTACATAAACTCCATATGTTTTATAGCAGCTGAGAAGCAATGGAAACTGTCTGACAACAAGTGGAGGCATATTTAGTAGCATTTATACAGTGGAAATTGCCCAGTTAAAGGTTTTAAGGAATAGATTTGCTGTGATATGCAGCACCAAATAGTTCAAGCACATAATACCCCAAGCGCTCCATTCATCTCAATCTCTCATGTTAAGTTGGCTAATTTGACACTAAATGTTTCCTGCCAACTTGCTCTCAGACAATTCGACATTGTCTGCTAATCTGCACGACGTGCAAGCCTGTGGAAAGGGCTCTAAAGAGAAGGAGCTGCCTTTGGTATGAACTGGGGGAGGCAGAAGAAAAAGAACAGCTCTCATTTACAGTAGTATTGTCCATAAGTCACTTAACTTTTGACATAGCAGTACTGAAATACTCTTATTCCCATGGTGTGAGTAAATGGCAGCAAATTTCAACCAAATATGGCTTGAAGGAAGGGTGATTCTCCAATGTCTCATTCCTGAAGTGCTGCATAATGAGCTAAAATACGAGTGAGAAGCAGCAAGGACACAGTGAATGCTTCTCCTAGAGAGGTAGGATGCTTCTTAAACGTCCTGGAGCCATCTGAACCCTCCCACTGGGCAAGTTTTTCCTTGCTGAGTATAAGAAAGCTACTGAATGGATGCTCTTGCAAAACGTAGCAGTGACCTCGGCATTTTTAAGCGTCAAAAGTTCAGTTCTGATATGGAGACCGTGTTATTGCAAAAGCCCTTATGAGGACAGTAATAGCAGTATCCCTAGGAAAAGACTAATTGGTCAAACTGCTACAACAGTTTCACTTAGAGTCAGCTCGAGTGCAATGATAAGAGATACCTGTTACTGCACTGTCTATGGCTATAGATTTTCATAATTCCACTAGGAGCTAGTGGGACTGCTGGCCAGGACTGAAGAGCAGAAAACAAGAGGAAATAGAGAGATGTCATCGCAGCTGGTGGCACTGCAGTGCTACTGTGGTCAATATACAGATAGCGTTAAAGGGGTGAAGTCACCTCTTCAGCACAGCCAAGGCTGGATCTCTTTGGTCTGAGCTGGAGATGGGTTTGTCATGAGCGTTGTCCCTGACAGCGTGACAGGGGAGAAAAGAAAGGGAAGCTGAAGTTAAGTTGTGACTTTGTTGTAGATCTGAGAAGCTCAGTATTGAAGGATGGAGAGACGTGTAAGGAGAAGACGCCTCTCTAAGTAAGCTAGATGGTCTAATTTGGATATTTTCATCATCAAACATTCATAGAGAGAGCTGAAGAGCCAAAGGTGATTATTTGCCTGTCATTAGCTTGTTGTTGCTGAGCATTTCTTAATTGATACTGTATTGACTCTTCCTTTATTAGGCCTTTTTACTTTTTATGCATAATTAGAACTTGCAACTGTTGCCTCCAAAATGTACTCTGGGAAATTTCTCCTTTTTCCAGAATTTGAAGTGCAGATCAGTGCCAAGTTAGCGTTGTAAGTTTATGAAAAGTACTGAACTTGGGGCATGTCGCAGCCATTGCCCCCTCCTGGCAGGAACAGAGGCACTCGCCAGAGTTTTGTTGTTATGGTCTGTCTGCTCCAAAATACAGTCTTTCTAAATCATGCCATGCACAGTACATGGAAATACATAGGCATACAGGTGAAATGAAATACGTTGACAAAAGCTAGGGTTATAGCATCCAGATCTTTTCTTTGAAGGGTGTCTTTGAGGAGGCACAGTCTGTGATACCTTTTTGGTCCTGAAGCTTCAATTGTTAATGCGCGCAAACAGCAGAGCTGGGAAAAAAAGGGAAGAAAAAGTTTTAATTATAAAAGAGACGGTATTTTGTGGCTGAGTGCAAGCTCTGAGCAGAGACGTGAAAGAAGCAAGGGAAAGATCAGTAGCACTGAAGTAATAATTCTTTAGGCATATGTCACTGTGAGAAATCCCACTCCGTGCCGAGCGTAGGTGAGGATGCTGTGCGATGCCCTGGATTTATATTGCCTGCAATAATAGAACAAATAGGATTTTTGTCATAAACAGCACGTACCTCATGCTCGGGGTTTTCATATTGGCTCACTGACAGTTCAACGCGCCGAGAGCAGAGGCCGGCTGCTGCCTCCACACCTTCTAGCTCGAAGGTCAGCCGAAGGGTCGGGGCGCCTGGGCCCGTGTTTTAGGGCAGGCCCTGTCCGCGCAGCCGCCCTCCGGGGAGCGCGGGCAGTGTCGGCCAGGAAGGCGCCGTGGGCGCCGGAGCCCTCCGTGGATAGGAGGCCGTGCTAGTTGGCTGGGGGTTTCGCTTGCGGTGGTGCCTGGAGCAGGGGGCAGTGTCAAGCAATTCAGAGGATGTTTTCTGCCTTTAAAACCATTTCTCTGCTGACATAATTGAAACACAAGGCTTCCAAATAAACATCTTCTGGGTTACAGGTGAGCCCTGTTACTTGCAGGTGTTCATAGTGGCAGGCTTGCATGTGATGGCGGGTAAAAATAACAGCAGATTCCAGAACTAAGCTGTAATTCTAGGTGTCTTCTATTGCAAATGTGTCTACTCTTTCCACCTGCCTTTAAGAGAATGCATATATGTTGTGATAGCAAGAGATTAAATCAAGGTTATGTTGATAGAGTCAATGCTGGCGTTTCCTTGCTTCTGAAGCCTTGCCCATGTGCAGGCTTTGGGCTCTCCTCCCAGGGTTTCAGAGACACCTAAAAACCCAAACTTGTATAATACGTCCTGCAGGACTGCCCTGTGTCCTGTGCAGTTCATCAGCGATGGACAAGAAAAGAGTTAACAGTGAAGCTGCTAAACTGCAAACTCTGCTGATACAGAATTCTTGTGTGTGATTTCTATTGAAATTTTCCCCCACAAATTCAGAATAATCCAGAAGAACTGATATCATTCCTTCGTGCTACTAGACAGTCTAGCCAGACCCAGCTTGAATCCTGTGTCCTACCACCTGTCTACATTTTCGGCCAGGTTTCTCTCTGTCATCTTAGTCAAAGAGCCTGGAGGAGAGAAGGAGCAGTATCTAGTTTTGAAGCAAAACAAGCAACAGGCTACGTAATTTTATTGGTGGCCTGCGTGAAAAAGAAACAAAAGTGGAGTTAAAATCTGGGGAGAGAGGTATGTAGCCTTTTGCAAGGGTTGGTAGATACCTGGCAAGGTTGGGGGAAGTTTGCTTTTTATTTTCTTTTAATTTATTTTTATGTTTTTTATTTTTTTTTTTATGTTTTGGGATGTCATCTGGCAATTTCTTTGTCATTCCAACAACATATAAAAGAATCATTTTCTCATTTTATACCACAAATAAAGCTAAAATAAATGTGGAAACCTGCCTTAAAGGCATATTTTGAATAAAGAATTTTTAATACTAAAATAAATCGTTTGCAGAAAGAACTTCTCAGAACGTGTTTTTTCACAGTAAATCATGTCTGTCAGCGGCAATTTTTTGGCACCTGTTATCTAATAAGTAAACTTTATCTGTTGGTGTTTTATTTTGAGGCTTATTAATTTTAAAAATGTGAGAGGGGAAGGTAGTGGGGAGTCTTTCTGTCTAAGGCCCACAAACAGGAAGCCAAGTTGAAGGCGAGGAGTTCCTATGAAATGCCTCTTTCAGCCTAAAAAGCAGCATTTGGCTATGACACTGTAAAACACGTTGTTGAGATGGAGCAGATGTAGGCAGGGTGAGATGGTGAGAAGGCCAAATAAGGGGAAATATGCCCAAGCTCTGCAGTTACTGTACGTGGGGAAGGGACACGTGCTGCTGCCCGGTTGCTGTTACGGCTCCTGCAAGGACTTTGGGTATTGCTTAAACCTGTAGCGCTTGTAGGGACGAAGCCACTGGATGAGCTCTGACCCTGCGGGGTTCAGGCATAAAATTCGCGCTAGCATCAGTGGCCCCAAGGGCTTAGCCCAGGGAGAGCCTTAAAATAAGAGGAAGTAGCTGCTTCCTTTTCACAAAGGTCTCGGCGGTGGTTTAGCAGGACTTGAAAATGGAAATAAATGAATTAAAGGTTCGCTTGCAAGGATCAAGGGAGCGCTCCCCTCTGAGATAGTGCCGTGGTGGTGAAGCAGGAATGGGAATCATTAGAGGGAAAGGAAAAGGCAGCTTCATTAGCATTTGTGAGGAAATAACAGTGTCTGAATGTGAGCCCAGAGCCCCTAACCACCAAAGATCAAAGTCCTGGAGTCCATCCCCATGGCCTGACAATGGGTTGAAATAAAATGATAGCTCTGGCTGCGGAGGTTACAAGTTAAACAACCTTTCCATGCCAGCAATCTACATACAATCATTCGAATGCAGGAGACTCAAAAAGCTAGAGATGGACTGCTCAGAGAGCATGGAGGATGCAGAACAGCTAAAGGTAATTAAACTGCATACAAATAAATTAGTGCCCATAATGGTCAGATTACAAAATAAAGCATGGAAGTATAATCTTGCCAAATATTTGAGTAGAGCAGCAGAACTGGAACTGACAAATGAGATTTATAGCTCTAGCTTAAATTTACAGCTATGAGTATTCAGATTTTGTTGTCACATCTGGACACAAATGCGACTTATCCTGCCCAAATCTAGTCAAAAACCTGAATTTATTTCCTTTTTCTCTGAAGTTTCAGTTAAATCTTATCTTAGATTTTGACTGAAATTGTTAAACCTGATGACCTCTGAGTCTCCTTTGAGGTTTGTAATCAATGTAGGCTTGTTATAGGGTCATGAATGCATGAGAAAAAAAATCTTGCCCCTCTAAACATCTATGAACTAGAACAGGTGGGATTTGCACAGAGATCATTTCCTGAGGATGCTGGTATTTGCTGATTTTTTTCAGGGGTGGTCAAAAAAAGAAGGACCAGGCATGATTTTGGATCCGTAGAGTAATTGTGAGACAGATGGTCCAAAATGGGGGAGACGGATAGAGAAATGATTAGCTTGGAGTTCCTGGTCATTCATATTCTGTGTCTACATCATAGAAGTACTGCAGAACCATTCATGATTTTCTGCCGGCTTTGTGTTTTCCTTGTTTCCTGTAATGGATTGAGTGAGAAGGCATGTGCTGCCCTGCGTTCAGGATGAAAATAATTTGGACAGCTAGGGTACTGGAGATGCTTAATGTTATGAGGGAACAGTATTTATGAGAATCCTTTAAATAACATATTTAAGCAAACAGTTGGGCAGTCAGCACCTCCCACAGATATGAAATTATCTCCAGCTTCCAAGAGGGGAAAAAGTCTAATTTCCACTTCTTTTATGGTTTGTATTTATTCAAGTAGTTAGCATTCCTTTCCTCATTAAAATTGCTAACTTGCTAAAAGCTTTGGCTTCAAAAAAAGAAAAAAAATTAAAAAGGGGAGGGGGGGAAGTAACTAAAAACCACATTCTTCTGCCAGAAAAAAATATGTGAAAATAAATCTTTTAAATTACATTTCAATAATGCAAAATAAAAGCTTCTTCCACCACGTTTTTACTACTCTAGGAAATAAATGGTAGCTTAAATAAGTGGGGACATTGGCTGTAATGGCCTCTGTATGGTGACTGGCCCATCACATCAAATGGTCTTAACCCCAGATTTCCAGAACTGAAGCTTTGAATTCCTCTGAGCTGCTGTCACCTCCAAATACATTGAGGAAACACTAGCATTGCTTTAATTTATACCTTCTGGAGACGTCATCTCCTGACAGCCCAGCCCTGTTGCCCGACGATGAGGACCATATCCCGCCTCGTCAGGACCGGTAGCCGCGGGGAGGCAGCGACGCAGCCCCGCGAGCGCACGCGGACGGGGCCGCCCCGGCAGATGGGCTGCGGGGAGTGACTCATAACCGTTATATAAGCTGCAAGGTGGTAAACTTTGCCTACCAGCAATGCTCACAAATCAAGTCTTCTCTTCCCCCTGTCCTCAAAAATCACGAAAACATGTAAAAAGATTGCACTCATCTTGGCTTCTTTATATATATATATATATGTATGTGTGTGTGTGTGTGTGCGTGTATATATATTTATTTTAGGATGCACTGAGTTTACAGTTCTGCCATCTCTAGGGCTAGAAACATAATTAAAAGGAAAGATGTATTTGTATGTGTGGGTGGGCATGTAATATTCTTGGGCTTATGGCCTTAAGAGGAAACAGTAAATAGCAAATGAAACTCCATAAAATGGTAAGCGTTTGCAGTTTTGCTCCTCAAGGATTATATACCGGCTAAAGAAGTGAAACTGTGTTACTTAATAGGAAAGACAATATCTTGGCAAAGAGGAGATTGACAGGAGATTATATACGGGCAGAGTATTGTCATCCTCATTTTCAGTATGATTAAAGTTTTTTGCTAGAAAGTCTAGGATCAGAAATCAGCAAAGAATTGTATTGACTATTTGAAGTAGATATAAAATACCAGTTTGCGGGATTTTTTGTTTGTTTGTTTTAAAGCATGGGACAAATACTATTTTTCTTCAATTGCATGTGCTGTGCCCCGTTAGCCTTCTTAGAGTAGCTGAGAAAGCAGTGTCAAATATATATGCAGTTGAACTGTGCTCTTTTGGAAGATGCAGTGCCAATAAATCAGTCTTTACTTGGTGTATACCTAACATATGATTGGTGAATTCTCAGGTGTTGGATCAGTTTCCTAAATACAGAAACTGTACAACGCACTTAAGATATAAGTAGCAATGATGGGAGTATGACCCTAGTAGCATCAATTGAGTAGAAAGAACCTTCAGACTTCAGCTGCTCCTTCTAAATTAACAGTGCTGTCCAGGATAACGTAGATTATCCCCTTCAAGCACATGGCTTTGCCACTAAGGTTTGGGTACTTAATTAAGTTTAAATGTCTGCCATTTAATATTTTTATTGGAACCCTGCAGGCTTGACATTAGTTTTCCATGTCCTGTTTTGCCCGGTTACAAACCTTACCTGTTTTCTTCCCCCAGCAAATATAAAAGGAAGATGGTTATTACCAAACTTGTGCATCTTCTCAAAAATTCATAGAACATCGGATTTCTTGCTGTGAGAAAAGCCAGCTAAGCGACTGCTGCTTTATCTAGTAAAACAAATATGTTCTTCCCAGCAGAGATGATAATTCTTACTGAACTGGATGCTTATAGATTTTGCCACTAAATATCTGATTTTCAAAAGAGCTCAGATCCTACTTCAGCATCTAAATGAAACTCTCATCATGCTTGGCAACCAGCTGCTCTACCCAAGGACTAGATGCCCACATGAAAACATTTTTTTTCCCTTGCTGTCTAAATTGTGATCTCTAGGTGTTAAGCTCATTCAAATTTCTAAGATATTTGAAAGAATAATCTGCTGAATTGCTAAAAAGTTAGCTGCTAACTATGAAATGGAATGGCAGCTTTTTAATGCTGCCATTTTAAAAAGTAGGTATACAGAACTGGTCCCCTGAATCCTTATTTAGACACCCTTCTTTAAATCCTGTGTATGTAGGCACAGATGGAGAAATAGCACTCACACAGTATCCATTTTAGGTTGTTAGTGCATAAAAGCTAACTTTCCTAATATAAGCTATCATTAAATAATAACCTATTTCCACTGAATTGATGCAGAACTGCTGTGTTGAGAGGCGGAAGTTAGAGAAGGCGTTGAGAGCCCATGCAGTGACTCTCTTGTGTTACTAAGTAAATGATAAGGAAATTATTTGCTGTCTTGTGCACTGGCTTTTTGGTGCAAGACTCTCTTTGCTAATAAGAACTGCCTGGGAGGCAAAGGCGTAATGGGGGATGAAACCCAGGCTAACCAGAGGAACCAGAAACCAAACTCATGGCCAGATAAAGGTCACTGCTATATTAACAATAAATAATTAGATAACGCAGATATCCAGTGTTAAAATCAGCAAATAATAGAAGCAACCCCTAGGCTCTCCAAAGGGCTATTTATATTCTAGTTTGGGACCTCTTGGCTTAAATGAGATTTTACCGGACTGCATGTTCTTGTGTGACTGCATCACAAGGGGATTTTTCTACTGATTTTTCCATGATTTGGCACACGCTAAGAATGAGGTGGCTGACAACTGCTCTGGGCCATGCTGGCCTTCCGTGAAATCCCTTTCCAAACTTAACTCTCAATAGTGTTGCCCATATTTTTTTTATTATTCTTCCCAGAATAATTACAGCAATGCAGGGCACATTTCTTCCAGATCCCTTCCAATATATGGTGAAGTGCTACGGAGCTGGCTGCACTTAGACAAATTCCTCCCTATGGGTTTTGTGTCTTTGAATGACTGCGGAGAGGTTGTTGGCATGGAGGCTATAAATTCATTTTTGCTGTTTGGAGTCTGTGCCATAATCTACGGCTTCTCCTGAGTGTCCTGGGCAGCATCTTGTCCATGTGCAAAGGCACCAAGCGTAGGGAGAAGTGTTTGAAGTGAGGCAGACACTGGCTGCGTTGCTTGAGCCAGGCTATGTTTAATTCAAAAGCAACCTCTGCAGCCCATAAGGTCTGTCCATCATTAACATGTTTGATTTGAAACTGGTAAAAAAAAACACCTTGACAGATCCATCCAATTTAAGTCAAATAATCAAGCAGATACTTGGGATGACATCTATTCATTTTAGCTCACTTCTCTGTTGCTTTGAAAAGAGCTGAGCTCCAGGTCAACACTGTAAAAAATCTGAAGTAGATGAAAGTTGGAGGCAAGCAAGAGAGAAGGAGGAGCAAAAAAAAAAAAAAAAGAAAAAAAAAAAAGAGAAAATGGCTATTTATAGTCAGCTACCTTGCTTGATTTTGAGGTATGCCTGATAAATGATTTGGGGATGTGTGCTTAGCTTGGAGAAAGGGGCAACAACACTGTAAGAAAATTCACTGAAGTGTACGAGCTTGATATGATCTGCATAATAGCATAAATCTAGCCTAGGCAAAGATGATTTCAGCTGTGTCTCATAAAAAAAAACGGCAGCTGGATTTAGGGACTAGGCCACCCACTGCCAGGAGAAAAATGCTTGAATCTTCAGTACCTTTGATTCACTGGCTCTAGGAGGTGAGAATCCTACTGTCACAGCATGTGCCTGGGAAGCACGTTAAATTTCATGCGCCTCATCCTCTTCCCCTCTCCCACAGCCTGCTTCTAAATTGAAGTCTCTGCAATGGAACTTCGCTTCTGATACCGCCACATAAATTCTGTGTTTTCAGTTTTGACTGGAGTTTCCAAGAAAAAGTTCTTCTCCCCTTATCTCTGCAGCCCTGATGATTTTGTACTTGTCCTTTCCTGAAATATCTAAGTTAATTTTGTAGCTATTGAAGAGCCCCGTGCAAATGCAGCTTTATAACCTTTAACCACAACACAACAGCCTCCTCTCTGTAATCTCTGCCTCGTGTACCTATTCTTGAAGAAAAAGCCCAGAGCAATGTTTCTGCTTCATAAATCTGAGCCTGTAAGACAGAATATTTCAGCTAAAGCAGTGGCACGCCGTTGCCTATCTGCCTAATCTTCTGATAATGTCTTTTTGATGTGTTGCTTGTAAACACTTTTGTTTATAATGGGTTACACTCATAGTAAAAATTCTGATAGTTGCAACATAACCATTAAATGCAGTGGGGCATTTCCACTCATTTGCAGTTTACCTCTGACCTGCAGCTAATCTTGCTGCCCGTTATTTTTCCATCTCTTCTAAAGGCCGACCGCGAGCGGGGCTTTGCTCTTGCTCTTTCTGCATCCCACACTATCAGGTAGGGCAGGAGGACAGATTCTCTGGCAGCCTTCAGATGCAAGTGAACCCAGAGTGAGCAGTGTTTTTCTACTGTACATGTATGAATATTCTGTCTGCAGAGGAACTGCACCTGTGTGGGAAAACAACGGGTCGCTTTTTCCTGTGCAAAACTCGTAAATGTGGCAATTACATAAAGCAAATTGTGAGTGGGTGCGGTTTATCAGGAGCTGCTTTGATTGTACCTTAGCGTCTGCAGAAAATGAATCATCTGATACCGAAATGGCTCTTCGGAGACTGGCATAGGCAGCTGAGCCCAAAATTGCTGAAGAGGGAGCTGATTATCTGAAAGGTAGCAGAATCTAGCTGGAGCAAAACTACTGCAAATCCATGATTTTCTGGCAGCTAATTAAGACCAAAATACTCATATTAGGTACTTAAAGTTAGACCTTTAAGAAGAATCACGATTTTTCCATCTTATCTAGATGCCTATGTTTATGCCCAGAGTTTCTGTGTAGGTGGCTGAATCCCGCGTTAAGGGTAGAAGCCCTGTCCCTCTGGAAAAGGAGCAGAATGGAGGTGATGCCCAGGAGGCCCGCGGGTCTCTATGGTCATGCAGCCAGGCACTAATAAGGCAAAATATCCTGCTGCAGCTTTAGCAAGTTTCGTGATCAAATCGAAGAGTGAGCGTCTATGTTTCTGTGTGTGTGCGTATATGTGTTCTGAACGCACAGCTTCAGAGCTCTGCTGGCACCGAGCCGCTCGCTTCTCAAGCAAGACGCATTAATCACGGCTGCGGAGGGCGCAGGAATGGCCGCTCCGGGTTAATTAGTGCATGACAGCAACCAAGTCAGGCATGTGTGCTGGAAGGAGGCTGCGGATGTAGACCTTAAGACAGCTGTCACCTGCCCAGCTGCTGATACTCTGTAATTGTGGAAACAGAGTATTGCATAGTGTCCCCTTTATTTCTTATGGGAAGATTTTTTTGTTTTGTGTTTTTCAAACAGTGACTTTGGAATATTGATCCTCTGTCAGAATTTTGTTTTTCTTTTCATTCCTTGTGTCCAGGTACTGATAGTTCATAATTCTTATCGTCTTTTAGCAAATCATCCTGAATAATTTGGCTCTGTTGCTTGGAATGATAACAGCTACCTCCCTAAATCCCACGTGCTGCCTCTTGGGTCACTATTTGTGCTGTGGATACGTTTTTGACCCAAGTGAGCTGTTAGCTCAGAAGTTTTGTGAGTGCTGTCTAATGATAGTCATGATGTTCACAGCAAAAGGGAAGATGTTTGCCTTAGAGAGGTCTGCAGCCTTAGCCCATTTTGAAGCAGAAGCCACGACTATCTGCACCATCTAAAGCTACCCTAATTACAGATGAGATTTTTAAATCCCATCAGTGAGAGACGCTTTCTGACTTTAGGAGACATCATTTGGAGAATACTTCCCTGTGTGTGCTTCTGTGTTTTCCTGAAATATTTTCACACATCCCAAGTGTGTTTTGCAAAACTGATTTATAGCTGCTCTGTTGACTCTCATACAGTTTCGCTTCCTACAGTGAGTTTGGTTGTGAATTTTCACACTGAACTTAACTTAACTCTCAGTCAAGCCAAACAGAAATAATGGAATTTGAAAATAGCTTAAGCCCAGGCTACCAGACTTTATTAAAAGCATAATGCTAAGATCAGGTTTTGTTCCATCCTTTGGCCACCTGGATGCCTGACGATGGTCTTCAAACTCCCACCCAAGCTGTACATTTTTTTGTTTTGTTTTGTTAATTTCTTCTCTTTGTTTCATTTCACATTATACCTGCTGCATTTCTGCTGTGCTTCACAGTTACAGAGGTGGCATCCAATCCTCCTTCTCCCGTGTTTGCTAAGGGGTGACAGAGGACTTCTGATAGGCTTGCGATGTGAGATCAGGAAGAAATACTGTTTGGGGGAAAAACATCCCAAACGACTCTCCTGCTCTTAGCATACTGGAGTGTGACAAGGAGATGAAGGGAAGTAAGCTCAGTGATCTACAAATCATTTTGCTGTTTAGACTGAATTACTTAATGACAAAGCTCCTCCTCAATCCTGATGGCTTCTTGCCTTCACAATATCTGCACTAATCAGTAATGTCACTTACATTAAGTATTATTCTCATGTCACTCAGCAGACAGCAGTGTCTTGCATGATGAGAGAGCAAGAGCCTCTTACTTGATTTGTTCAATGAGATAGTTGAATGAATGTCTAAGTGCTGCAGATCAGAAGACCATCCTGGTAAACGCGTTCATGTGGCATTAGAGCAGATGTGGTGACACAATTTCATAAAAAGAAGGCTTTACCAGTAGGAAGCAGCTATTGAGACTAGAGTAGGCTAATTTAATATAGCTCAACAGTAAAGGCATGCCCAGAAGGCAGTATCTACGTCATGGCCAAAACCTGAACTAGCCTTGGACTAGCTAGCTTGATAGGAATGCATTAACAAGAAGTTTATCTTGATACAGGCTGACTTCTGAGCAGCTTCTCAGATTAGTTTTGCAGTATGTGCTCTACTCTGTGCTGTTGTAGCTTGGACCTGCCATAACTATGCTGGTGTCATCAACTAAACTAGCTACTTAAAGATGATTCCTGAATATTTTTGTTATCTAGGACCACGCTTTGAGCATGATAAAACTAATACAAGACCAGTTTTGTAAATAACCAATTAGATATCTGCTTTCCTTAAAATGAAGAGGCTTTCTATATGAAGAAAGCATGGCAGATATATTCAGACTCTCGTGAAGAGAGAGATGGTACATGTGAGATAACCGGGAGAAGTAGGAGAACTGCAAAAAGGTTAGGCAGTGACTGAAGCAGAGCTGGCAACGTGTAGCCGTCAGCAGAGGCATCAGCTTTTGAGGGATTTAAGAATGAAGTTGTTTGTGGATTGATTTTTGGTCTTGACACTGCCTAATCCTTTCGATGATGACAGTGGCCAAAGCAGAGAGCAACATCCACTGACAAGCAAAAGGGCAGTATCAATAAAGCGAAGAGGTGGGATATTCTGTCACAGGAGTGCGTTGGCTGAGGCAGAATGAAAAATGAGTTGTCCACTACAGCAAGATTATGAGCTTGGTAACAAGAAGACAAGAAGAGCTTTTTTTTTTTTTTTTTTTTTTTTAAGTGAGTTGAGAGTCTGTCATTTGAACACAGCTGAGGGATGACCATACACCTGAAATGACATGCAGGCCTAAAATAGAAAAATGCGATAAGAAAGGTAAAGGCATCCAGTCTAGAGAGACTTCGGTATCTGGAATATCATATGGAAATTATTGTCAACTTTAAATAGAAAAGCATTCAAAATTGAGAAGTTGTGAAGAACGGCTGGTAGGAATGGGAAGCCCAAGTTAGGAGAGTCAAAGTGCTTCCTTCTTTGGCCCAACAAAGCAATGGCTGGGGAAGGAGAAAGATGAATTATTCAACACTGCCCTAAAAGCAGTCTGAACAGCCCGCAACTGGAGCGGCAAGGACAGAAAGCTGAAGTATTGTAAGATGAAGACTGAATTTAAGTGTTTACATGATATGGTGCCTGCAATACTATGAGCTTGGTCTCAGTACCCCTAGGAGATTCTTTCCAGTCCCATCTTCCTCCGCCTGCTTACATGGGAATGGCCTGATCACTGGTATTATCCAGTGCTACTTTTACTCCTGCTAATATCTAGATGAAGAAGAGAGGTGCTACTTTTCTGTAGCATGAGCAAAATGGGTTTTTGTTCAGAGTTTTGTACTGGGGATTTGAAGGAGGGTGGAGGAAGCTGCTTGCTTGCTTTACTCCAGTCTTTCATAGCTTTCAGTTCAGCAATGTTGTTTGTCCTCAGTTCACCTTTATGGTTTGCAGTAGTGTTTAATTATTTAGCTTTTGAGAGATGGTTTTGTTTGGGTATTGTAATTTTTTAACAGCTATTACTGCATATTACAAGTTGTTTTAAATTGTCATGATAGTATGATTCTGATTATTTTAAATCTTTTTTTTTTTTTTTTTTTTTTTCTCATCACTGCCTCGGTATGTTCCTGGGATTAAAAAATAAATAAAAATAAAAAATTAAGCAACCCCCACCCCAAATACAGATCTTAAAAACATGAACATGGTAACTACTGCTTATTTTTCTTCTTCCCATTATTCTATGTTTCTGCTTGAAAAAGTGGTTATGTTAAAGAAAAATATCTGACAGCTTTAATACCTTTCGTATTTAATCATCTGCTAGTTTTCTATTGCAAGATGCAGTTGCTTGCTCCTGTCAGCATTATGGCACTGAGATAACTGCAGGAGAGGCCTAGGGAAAGCGGGGCAGTTCGCAGAGCAGCTAAATACAAAGAACCAGCAGCCAGCCAAGGAAACCTCCTGAGCTGGAGGCTGGGAGAGTATTCGGCGGAAGTATCAGACACTGATATATTGAAGCCCTGTTCCTACTCTTACTTAGGCCCCTGTGCTTAAGTGCAAGATATTGAGCTCTGCAGAGCTCGTGTGTGACCCAGAGCGGCCAGGATTCTGTGGGCTCAGGAGGACGCTGCCTCTGTGCTGGGCTGTGTCACAAATTCTGCTGCCAGTGGCTAATCTGTAGGAAATTGGGTATTGTTTCAAAAAATAAAAAAAAAAATGGAAAAGAATAAAAACAACAGATGTTTTTATTCAACAAAACAACAGATAAAAACAAATGTAATCGGGATGGACTTTAGCGCTGGTGATAGGATGTGGGTTTGTATTGATCATAGGAACCTCTATTTTCACTGTAACTGTGCACTATGATTTGAGGCAAGTGAGGTACAATAATTCCAAAGTCTTGATGATAATTTTAGATTCACATTTCCATAACTTATTTTGCAGAATTGTACCATAAATTTTATCTACATTTTACCATAAAATGTTTTTTTTCATTCTAATTTATGGTACTTTTATTTTTTATTTTTTTCTACTTCTTTGAATGTCTTCCCAGCCTGGACCTATCTCATTCATATGTCTTCCATGGAGTTTTCAGAGTATCTTGCTTTCTATAGAAGTGTCCAGAAAAGATTAAATGTCTCATGACAACTTGCTTACTCTTACAATTTACTGAAGTATAGCATTTGTTGGAAATTTTGAGAGAGAGGAGAGGGATTAAAAAAAGTAACCTGACAAGGTAGATTAATTGAGTTGGCCTGGGCATCAGGACTTTTTCTCTGACTTTTAAAGAGTTAATGTCATCACTGCTGTATCTTGCAAGGCTGCCTTTAGTGTTCTGCCTCTCAAGGAAGGGACAGTGAACCTAGGGAAGCTGAGAACTGATTGGGAAAGTAAGCTGCATAAAATAATGTTAATATTCAGATTATCAGTACATCAAATCCAGACGAAAATAAAGCAGTAAAGTTATAGTCTGGGTTGAAAAAGATGCATCTCTTTACAAATTACCATGAAACCAAAGAATTTCAGTTTACCGAGTACCAACTGAATGCTGTTTTTGTTAACTCTGACAGTGTTTAGGATGGTATCTTTCTTAGGACACTTCTTTTATTTCTTATTTTAGTATTTATAAATAGATTAAATATTTACTGAGGGATACACTACCTAATATTTAGATAACCAGTCAACTAGAGTAATTCATGTCACTGTCTACCTCAGGTGCTCTATGTGTAGAACTTAGCAATTAGTGCAGACTCTATCTTCTCATTTTTCCCTTAATTTTATGCTTTCTGAACCTAGATTTTTATTATTTTGTCATGTGTCACTTCTTCCAGCTTATCATTCACAAATCCTTTTTTAATAAATGAATACTAATGATCAGTCAGATGAAAAGAATGCTGATGTAAAGATCTCTCCATAGCTGCCACCGTGCCACTGGCAAGGGTGGCAAATGAGCTATTTTATATGTCTTCCTCTTTAATATTAACATATGGAATTTTTATAGGCTAACTGAAATAAAAATAAATGACAAGGAAAAACCCTTTATGTCACTGAAAATGTGTATTGAGTGAATTTCAGAAGTTTATGAATTCATTCATGATTTCTTATGAAGAGCAGCAAAATAATGACAGTTTAAAAGCTGTGGGAAAAGAAGGATTCCAAATATATTCAAAAGTCATAGCTGATTTGGGTTATATACATCCTACAGTAATTCCTGTGAACTCCACATTTAAGCACAAATAACAACTTCAGATCCACAGTGTGGTCTTTGGATTCTGTTTATATCAGGTTATTTCATACATAGAGCAAGCTGGGTAATTCGTAGTGTAATTTTAGTAGAAACTCAGAATTTGCATATGAAGTACATGCAAACATATACAGTACTATATATGTTGCAAATATTGTATATATGTAGAGATACAAGGTTAAAACAAAATTGAACTTATGTGTCAGTATTATACCATATTTTTTCCATACTCTCCATGTTACTTTTTCTTGTTAAAATTGTACATAGTTTAAGTAAATTTACCTGCTGAAACATTTTAAAGGCAGCTTGCCAGATGAAGGGTTCACACATCAGTAGCCTAATATGCAGGGCTTACAGTTCGATAGCTTTTAAAACAATGACAGTAAAATTGAATTAGTAGACCTTCTTTGTACATGTTTAAAAATCAGTTGGATGGCTTAAGGAAGATATTTCCGGAGAGTAAGAACCATTATGGAACCAGACAAAGGAGACTATAACGAAAGAGTTATAAGCAAGAACTACAGTCAATATGTTTGTAATGAGGTAGTAAGTTATTGAATGGATCTGGTTTTTAAGTGTTAGCAGATGAGTGAGGCTCAGTCACTCCAGCAAAGCCTACTCATGCTTCTCCTTCCCTTGTGTTTAATTTATTATTCTCTCATGAGTAACTACCCCAGATGGACAGCAGAGATGGAAATGAGTGCTCAGAAGTGTCACTTGATATATTTTGTCATTGTGCTAAATGAAGAAAGGGAGTTAAAACACTTGGACTGCTTATTTTGGATTGCAAGCTATACTCTGATTTTGCTCTTACTCTTTGACAGGCTGTGGCCACTAATCTTCCACTGTTTGAAGCAAGAGCAAATATGATATTAAAATAATAGAGCTGTGATTTCAGTCTACTTTTTCTCTATGCCATTTCTATTTTAGCCATTACTTCCTGCTACCAGTTTCCTATCAAAGGTGTTAAACCCTTCTTTCAGATGGATTCCTCCAGCTGATTTCTGCGATCAGAAGAACAGATTTTCTCGTTATTGGTGATGTAAAAGTAAGTCCAGTTTCTTCTGTGATTAGAAACGTTGGTCAATTTTCCTTTTGTAAGAACACTGGACCAATCCCCTTTAAACCATGGGCATGTCCCTCTGTGCATGTGTTGTACATATGCAGAAAATACAGAGCTATACCCAGCACTTCAAGAACTTCCCCAGAACAGCCATGGCCTTGAATGTTTCTATCTTTCCACATCTCTCAATCATCTTTGGTGGAGTTTCATGGAAATACAGCTGCTTATGTCCACAGTAAGAATCAGTGGCTATTTTTAAATCATTTAGGCTGCTTGTACCATGGAAAGAAGCTAATACAAGTAAGGCAGACTGTTGTCAGAAATCTTTTAAAAAATAATATGTGTTGCTGGGGGTTATATCTTGCATTATTAAAGTGTCTTGCAAGTGGTATAGGTGAGAGAATCAGATTGAGGCTGCTTGTGAATACTCTGTAGCAGTGCTCACTTCTAAAGCTACATATTAATATATTAAACAACATTTCATTATTTTTAGGCATGGTTAGTAACCTCTGCATTGCCTGTTGCTTGTATCCACTTTTTAGAGAGAAAACAATAACAAGATCCTGCCAATAGAATATTCTTCAGGAGAAGAACTAATCTCCTGCCTAGCCCCACTCCCTCAGCAACTTGAGAGTGATACAAGGCCACTTCTTAGTGACAAAAGGGACGTTCTTGTCCTTGGATGTGTACAGATGGTATTGAGCTGAGTACATGGAAGCTGAGGCACATCTTGGTACTAGGAATAGTTCAGATTTGTGGAGGATTATGTTCGGAAAAGAAAAAGCTGCCTGCTTTTCATTCATGCCTTCACAACTGGTTTTGACTTTTGAGTTATGGGGAAGAACAGGCAAACATACAACAATCCATATTATGCAGTAGTATTGCAATTTAAAAAGGAAAAGAGGAGGCTGAGAGAGGGAGAGCAAAAGGTAAATGTTGCTTGCTTGGTTACAGAAAAAACAAGCTCTTCTACTCCCCTTAAAAAAGTAGCCCCACCTTTTATGAGTGCGTTGCTTCCTGGGCTTTACCAAAAGAAGGAAAGAAGACTATGGAGAGAGAAAGAGAAAAAAAAAAGGGATTTCACTTCCACTGTATCTGGGGATTCTGTTTTTCCTGTCCTGCTGCAGTAATCTCTGCATGTATTTTTTGTAAATTAGAAAAGATGGAGTCTTGGAGAGAGAGCCTGGTCCCCAAGTGTCCTTCCTAGCACGCAGCACCTTGTTGAACACAAAAGGGCTAGCAGGCCTGCCAACACTGACAGCGCCGCGGGGCTTCTGGGGACGGATTGAGCATGAACCAAAAATATGATACTTTTATGTATAATTACCAACTGAAGTATCCAATCTATCCTCCCTGAAGAAAAATGGGATTTTGTGAAATCTGTGGCTGCAGTTTAGGCCTTAAGCAAGACATCCAGGTATTTCTAGGCACTTGTAATACAGTGACCCAAAGGGCTAAAGGAGCCTTTTTTTTTTTTTTTTTTTTTTTTTTTTCCTGTGGTTGGGAAAAAAAATGCCCTTCATGAGAATGCATTTTTAGGATAATTCGTCGTTGTGTGCATATATGAATGTCCAACAGCTGGAGCTGTAGTTTTCTAAAGAGTCTTAAACACAAATATCTGTTACAGCAGGCTAGTGTGTCGTATTGGTTTCCAAGGGTAACATGAAGTGTGGGTTTAAAGGCATTTCTGATGGAATTTCATCCATTTTTACATTTTCTCTCAGATGATACTAGATGACAACGTTTGCTCTCTGTCAGTTTCTGAGATGCTCTCTTTAAAGGAGGAATGAATGAGTTAATTAGGCATGTTGAAAATCAGGTACTGCTCATAAAAAATTTACACCAGTTCATTTTGTTCATAGGCTCCCCTCCCTCCAAGGTTAACACAAGAAAAATCATATACTAGAGCCAGTAATTTTGGGTATATTTGCACCAGAGTTGATTAGAGCTGATGTGAAAGGTAAACCTGATTGATTTAAGTTTTCTCTAAAAAGAAGCTAAAACTATTGCCTAATCTTGATATTGCTGAAAGCAAGTCTGCACTGTTTTTAAAGCTTTGTATAGAAGGCTTCATTCATCTCACTACAGGGCAATATCTGTATTCTAGCTTTAGTATATTCAAGCTGAATTTTTATGTAGATGGTATATTATGGCTATTATGTATTAAATTACGGTTTATGAAAGTAGTTATATTCATTTCTGTAGTATAGGTAGCACTGCAGCAAGATTTTTTTTTTTAATATTACTACTTTAGCTGAATTGAAGTTAGATTCTCCAGAAACCCTGATTTCAGCATCCTTTCCAAGACAGAAACCAGACAGTATTATCAGTTGCTCTTAATGAGCTTGCCATGAGAAGGTATAAAGATAGCAGGAATTTAATTTGGCACATTTTTCTATACAGTTAATGATCTTATAAACGTTTTCAAATGAGAATTTATATGTCATATGAAGCATATGTAGGCTCAAATACAACAACAGTGGTAACAGTATTTATAGATATCTCACTTAAAACTATTATATAACAAGGAGCTCCTGACTGCTTGGAATTACTTCTTTTTTGTTGTTGTTTTTAATAGCCCTCATCCTTCATAGACAGTGTCCTGACCAGTTCTCACTCGAGTGATTTATCTCCTGCCTTTACCTCCATGTTTTTCTACAGCTTCAATGGGATACTGCAATTTCGAGTTCATAAACTTAAACAGCTGCACAACATAATATTTTGCTGTTGGTCCCACCTTAGCGAGCTGAACCTTATTTACGTGTTGCATTACTCTTACATGAGCACTTAGTATTTACATTTAAAGGCCCTGATGGAGAAATCACGTGTGAGACTCTGACTTGAACGTTTGCTTCTTTCTGCCAGTCAGTACCCAATCTGATGAAGGTTGTCGTAAGTCCAGAAAAGAGATTTTAAACAGATGAGAGGGGAGGCCAGTTTGTTGGAGCATCAAGAACTAGAACTCTGCTATTCCCCACGCCAACATTGATGTGGCCCAAGAATGGAAGATACTGGGGGTATCTCAGAAGGGTGTGGATAAGAAAATTGTCAATTGAGCAGCCAGACCTAGTTACCTTCTATTTTATATCCCCCAGAGTTTCAGCGGAGTCCTGTGACTATTCACAGATGCCAGAGGAGATTTAATATACCCCATATCTCAAATGTAGATGACAATCCTTGTTCTGCTTCTCAGCAGTTCACAGAAAGCCAGCTTGTCTAATTGCCTATGTTTTCAACAGATGCAAAAAAATGAGCCTTTGGTGTGACCTCTCTTGTGCCTTAGACTGTTTCCACAAGCTGAAAAAACTGTGCATACCTAGATCTGCAGCAGCATGGGCATATGTCACTGTAATCTGCTGACAGTGTCCATAAACACAGTAACAGGGTATTTTAGAGATAGGACTCGAGCACCCTGGCAAGCTGGGATCAAATACAAATAGTATGGGCAGGTTAGCAATAGCAGGCTTGCTGTGGCTTGTGGGAGACAACACTGTTCTTATACAACCTCATGTAATGAAGGTTCATAGACTAGCAAGTAAAGGGTACATCAGCAACGTTAATTTACTAAAATATCCCAGCAGAAGACCAGCATGAAATAATAATCTCTGAGAGTGAATTTACTGATGTGACCTTAAACCATGCTGAATTGCCTTCCTGTGTAAAATTCCTCTGGCGGTTGGTTGGCAATTTGGAGTAAGTACAGTGCATTTGGGAAGTCAGCCTGCATCTTCATCATTAGAGCTTTTTCTTCCCTTCACCCCTCCTCCTCCCTTCAGGATAGCATTACTACTATGTGTTCTTAAGAATCGCTATGGTAGCTTGTTGGGAACAGGATATGAAGGAGATCATAGGCCTTACCTACACAGTGAACTACCTTCTGTACTAGGCAGAGAAGTGTGCTGCAAACGTGATTTGTATCAAATGAATATTTGAGAGGAAGGATGAACGAAGAGAAACTGCTGGTGTGCAAGTGGGACACAGTGTTCCTGGCAAAATCTGGTAGACAAAAGAGTGGCATAAAAGCAACAAATTGCAATATTAAAGAACTATCACTCATGTGTTCAGGGTGTCATGTGATTTATACGACTAACCAAATGAGAGTAAGCAGTGAATGTGTGTATAATTAATGGTTTGCCAATGATTTAAGATCAAGGACTGTTTGCTGCAGACATGGTCCCATAATTCTAAATAATGAGTAAGCTGATTCATTGGTTTTAAAGTCAATCAACAACAAAAAAAGAGGAAACAGTTGCTTAAATACTGACCTATCAGGGAGAAGAAGAGATGGAGCATATGAAGCAGTGAAAATCATATTTTCGCTGATCACTTCACTGGACACTTAAAGTCCCTTCTCTGTACTAATACAGCTATGGGTGTTTCTGCAACTACTCTGTCCTTGGCTGGTTTCCAAAACACAGAGTTCAGTTTGAGGGCAAACTAGAGGAAATAGTCTGCACACAGATTTCCTGGTTAAAGCAGGTGCAATCTGGTCACTGACTATGCAGCTACTACCAGCTCAGTTGCAAGTGTCACAGAAATCTGAGGCAAAGCCAAGGCGGGAATAAAACACGCTGACTGTAACAGATGCTTCTGTCTCTGTCCTTTCAATCACTGCCAAATTTGCTACCTGTGCGCTTCAGTTGCACTGTGGGCTCTGAATTGGCATGATTAGAAGGTAAAAGCATTTTCTAGAGGACCAGGAAAGTGGCAGTAGCTGCTTTGCATTACTACCACCTGAAACTATGTGTAAGCTTGCAAGCTCTTGAAGGGCCAGGGCTGTCAAGTCTTGAGTTTTCCTGTACGATTCAAAGTACAACAGGACACTTATCCCAGACTGGGATTTCAAAGTGTGGCTAAATATTAAATAATAATAAAAGCATGAAATAATAATACTAAGACGTAAAATATGTAAATGCACACATCTGCTGAATGTGCTTTTACACTACTGAAGGAAATTAGGAAAGAGGGCGGTGAAGCAAAAGCAGAGAAGCATGGTGCTCTTCATCCAGCTCGTGCCAAAAGAAGCAAACTGTATGTTTTCCCTTCTCAAATTCTGTTCATATTTGTTCATTCTTCTCTGTCATCCTGCATAGTGTGGCTGAATGCAGATGGTTCCCTTGTGTCTCTTTACTTGCACTTTTGGAAGTAGTGCAAGAACTGGTCAAGCTCTACTTCCCTTCACCTGTGGATATTTTGGGTCATTGATAAATGGTGTTTTCACTGTGGTCCATCTGCAACAGACACTGCACACAGACACAGAGTTATATCACTTTAGTGGTGACATCATGCCAACATTGTCACCTAGGTAATGGAACTAATTGCCATAGCAACAGGACTTTATCATTCAGCAGCCCTAACATTTTGGAGAGATGGGAAAGCCTAAAGATTTGAATTAGGACACAAATGAAACATATCTGATTGGGCTAAGTCATATTAATAGTTCATGCATAAGAATCTTCTGTGCAGGGTAAATCAAATCAGAGTAAATGATACATCTTTTAGAGGCCCATTTACTTCAAATTAAATTGTTTAATGTTAAGAACGTTCCTCCTCTAAGGAAAAAAGAGACATTTAATTAAAACATGTAGATAATAAACCTGGTTGTTTAAATATTATGGTGCAGCCCCTAGGTATTACTCCTGTTTCAGGCATCATACAAGACTGTAGCAAAATAATGAAGTACTTATAAGAGACCTTTGGTGAGTGTTTGCTCACCTCAGGGTTAGTAATCTACCTTCCTTGAGTGTTGTGCCTGAAACAGCCTCTGGCGTGGACAGCATGCCCTACTGAGCCTTGACCCGCGGAGGTCCATCGCGGTCGTGGTCTTCCAGCAGTGCTGACTGCCTCAGCCTTTGTCTAGAAGGTACAAACTACACGTGGCATGGTCACATTCCAGCTGGGATTGCTTATTTAGGCCCCAAATTAAGAAGACCGTGGGCAAAATCCTCACTTAGTGCTACTTTTGCCATTGACTCAGTAGACCCTAAATGTACATTTCTGTTGCAATCTGGGTTCAGCTTGCTTGGAAGTTAGAGGCAGAAATGACCCCTTGAGTTGAAACTTTCCCTTCTGTAAGACCTGAACGGCAGATCAGCAAGTGTCAGACTCGTGTTATCTGCTGCTGGAGGGAAAAGCTGTTTATCCGGCAGGCAGGAACACCACGAAGCGGAGCAGCTATGGAGACTTTGGTGGTTAGTGAGGCACTTTGCTCAGTGAGGGGCACAAAGTGAGGCCAAACACTCTGCTCCTTCTAGCAAGAGGCTGCACAGCAGTGGGGCTGACACGCCAGAAGGCTCAGTGACAGGCTTCATCTGGGGAAAGAACCATGGCCCATGGGGGTCCAGGGCAGATGGAGCCCCAGCAGGAAGAGGCTGAAGTTTCTTGTTAGGGCTGGGGATGGTGGTGGCTTTACCTGTAGGAGATGTGACTGACTGAGGCGGCGCCAGATGAAAGGCCTGAGTAAGGAGGTGAGAGGACTGTGTAACCTCAGGGAGGGCCAACAGGGTCTCCAGAGAAACCCTGCAGATACAAAAGCCTAAAGTGCCTGAGAAGGGACAGCTTGAGGCTGTACCTGAACAAACGGTGGATGGAGATCTCCCGGACGGTTTAGGCTGGAAGCTTGTCACTCCAGAGGGCAAGAGAAGGACTCTTTCTCTGCTCTGATATGTGCATGTGCAGAATTGGCATCATGCCCCTAGAGCCAAGCAAGGCATGCAAGGACTGATGAGAGGCCAGCTGGGCCTGAGCCCTGCACTAGCACCAAGGGGAAGCAGCGAGTGACAGCACTGGCGGGGAGGTTCTTCCTAGGGAGCCTGGAGGAACCCGTCCCTGAAGGCACCACCAAACACGCTCTCACCAGGAGCTTGTTTCGTGGAGACCCGTGCTGAGGGTGTTGTGGAGAGACTGCTGCGACCACTGCGGTCCTTGGTCTGCTATCCTGCCCCTCCCTGTTAACAGCGATGCTGTGAAGACTGACTGCAGCCTTTTTGGGTGAGGTGGGCTGAACCCAGCATTGCCTCTACTTGGGGGTCTCTTCCAGCCTCAGTTATTCTGTGATTTTTTTATTTTACTAGAAGTTACAGTTTTTTATTCCTCTTAATCCTTCTACCCATAATCTAGCTGCGTCCCTATGGTGTCTTGTGAAGCAGAAACAACAAAGATATTAAAGAATTCCTTTCCTATATTAAAGGGGCATGTATCATACTTAGATGGAATGTAATTAAGTCCAGAATAATTTTTTTACGTATAAAGTGCATTTTTTACTTTACTAAGGTGTACTTCACCATTTTAATCAAAATTGCTCAAATTGGTAAATGCTACAGGAATGAGCAAAGTCTCAGAGAAAGAACCATGACTCATTGTTACTCTCAACATAAATATCAGCTGCCCTCGGGTGAATGCAACTCCCTTGTGCTTATAAATGCGCTGCACAACAGATAAAATGCTATTCCTTCCAATTACTTACCCATATTATACAGGCTCAGTATTACACAAGCTTTTCACTCTGATGGAATTAGACATGATAATTATTTTTAACATATTGTCTGATTGCTTTCCTTATCAGCAGTTCAGCTTTGTGTTCCCATCTTCAGTATCAAACAGTTTCTAATGGAAGGTGAGACTTTGGGCAATGAAGCTGGAGGGTCAAAACAATCCTGGCAATTACTTTTCATTCTAATTGAGGTTGTGAATACATAACTCAGCATTAAGAAGTTCTCTATGCATGTTGCAAGTTCTTTTTCATCCCTTCCCTTCCAGACAAACATAGAAACTGACAGTTTTTGATTTATGTTCTATAACCACAACGGCTTTGGGTCTTGAAATCCATGTTTAAAGGCTCAGAAAAATCACAGCAAAACAGCTGTTTGGTTTATGAAATATGAATGGTATAGTTCAAAATGCACAGATGGTTTCTTGTTCATGCATTTCACAAATGTGCTTAAATATTGCTCAAAATATGAATTTGAATAAATCCATGATTGATTAATAGCTTTCTAGTAGTAAAGGATAAAGGCCAACCACTGCAAAAAATAAAGTCTAGATTCTTTATCAATTAAGCCAGGAAATTCTTTTTCTGAGGGAAGCATGCTTTTTAATCTTACTATATTGTACTGCACTTGTGTAAAAGGAGAAAAGAGGAAGGGAGGCTGCCACCCTCACAACGTGTGCAGAATAATTTTGAGTCATGGACATATGAGTGAAAAATATTCAGTAACCCATAATAAACAGAGATCACTTTAAGAGAGGAAAAAAAAAAAACCACTTTGTTTAATGCTGGAAGGAATTACTTCTGTGATGGAAGCAATCACCAAAAGGAAGTTGTTTATTTTGGGTACAGTACATGACAACTCATTTAAAAGAAGCAATTGAAATGTTTTCCTTGCATACTGAACATTCATTATGTAGCAATCAATAACCTCCTAATAAAACTAGCCCAAAATACATCACACTTTTCTTAACTACTTGATGAAGATTGGACAACACTTCAGTATACTCCTCAATACATTAGCATGTTACAAAAACAATCTATACTGTAAGCACTTATTTCTTTTATAGATCCATTAACGTGTTAAATTCGAGTTCCTCTGTTAGAAAGTAAAAGTCAGTTACAAAGGCAACAATGATGCATGTGTCCGATTATGCCACACCAGAAATAAATAACAGAGCATTATGCAATTCATTGTACAAGTAATGGGTTTTGGATAACAGAATGCATCCAAGTGAAAAATGATGGATATGTCAAAATGAAGTATGGCACAGTCAAAAAGTACAAGCTTCTAAAATAGATTATGATAAGTTCAAGGCTTGTGCCCATAATTTTCAGAACAAAATAATTTTCAGACTCAAATAAGACTTATGGCTTCCTTTTTTAAAAATTTTGACTGGCAATCACATTTAATTAAAATGTACAGCTGCAGAGAGGTGTTCATAGGATTTTCCAGCGTGTGCCTTATATTCGTGAAGCGAGCTCACAAACTTAGAGCAATAGCAGGCATGTACTGGAAGTAAGGAAGTACTCACGTGGGAGTATACACATCATTTAAAATACATGCTTAATCAGGAGTTATCAACTTGGCATTGAATTTTTTGATTTCCCTGACAGTAACTGGGAATTGCTAAAATGCAATGCTTCTAAAAACTTCGGATCGGCAGTCTTGCTGCAGGCATCTGAAATCAGAGCGAAAGCTCAGTTTGGAAGTGTTGGTCCTAAAAGCCAGTATTATAATTCCTGATGCTTAACAGCCGCTTAGCTCTAGTAAAACAGGAAAAACAGAGAAACAAAGTCTATTGACATGGCTTGCTCTCAGTGAAGCTTTCCTAGCTTTCTCATCTTCCTTATTTTTTTTCAGTGCTTTCTTCTTTTTCAGTAAGAAAGTAACTTTACAATAACTGAATCTGTCTGGTCTATAATAATCTCTTTTTCCAGCTACTGTAAAAGAGAACTGCTTTTGTTCTTCTGCAGTCTCTTCATTCTCCACCCACTTTTCTTAAGTTTGCAGAGATGACCACTAGCCAATCTGAGGCTGCTTCAGTCAGTTCTGTAAGTACTTTAAGAGAAATTTATTTAGAGACAGCTCTTCTGAAAACACCTAGCTTATCCTTATCTAAGTTTTCATGGCACTTTTCCATGACATCTTATCCTTATTTATAGGTGTTTAAATAAATAAGCACCTTAATTATGGCTGACCTTTTAAATGAAGAATGAAATGAAATGAAAATGGCATTGACGTTGAGAAGAAGGTCAGCACTAAGCTTTCTCTATTTCTTGTTGTTTTGGAGACTACTGTATGCTAAAAACTGCATCCATGATACTAATACAGGAATAAATGACCAGAGTTTCTTTCCTGACCCTGTGAACCCACGGGATTTGAAAACTTCAGGGGTCTTCAGTGGGATGTGTTCAAACATTTCATATTATTTTGAGCTAATCTATAGAGGAAGAGGAAAAGAGAATGCAGAATTTTGGAACAGTAAGGTGTTTCCCTGGTTTAAAAGTTAATATTTACTGGCAATGTGACAGCTGTGTCCCCATCGGTTACTGGCAACACCGATGAGCCCCGAATTCCAAAGTTTCAACTGCAAATGGTTCCAAAAGACCTGTTAGTTTTCTGTGCAAAAAAGAAAATCCTCCTCATGCTATTTTTCAAAGTATTTGCATGTCATGCTTTGACATGAGAGAACATTAGCTGCAACAGAATGGTATCAGCAAGCTTGAGTCATAGATGGGAGTACGATGCAAGTAAGAAATGGGCTTCATAAATGCTAAGTGTTTTGACAAGTAAAAATCAACAGTCACAAATGTTTTAGAATTTACTGCATATGTTGCATGCAATGGAAGGGTCTCTTCTATTATACACCAATTGCATTAATTTTTCCTGTAAAATCCAAAACACTGGGAGAGTTCCTGGTATAGATTTTGATTAAAAAGCTTAAATGGCTATGAACTCCACCATTAACAGAAAGGCCAAGGAATGCAACAGTTATGTTTCTGAGTCATGCTCAGCTATGTCCTTTTATTGCCGGGGTAAGATATCTGGTCATCAGGTCTAATAGGAAAATCTCACAGGATTTGTGTAATACCTGAGGAAAACACCATGAAGTGCAAGTCTTAACTCTGACATTTCTAAGAAATGAACTTTAGAAAGGCTTTTATTATGACTTTAGCATCTCCGATAGCTTGTGCAGTCCCAAAATAGGCTAGAATGGGAGCCTGCACGTCTTAGGAGGCCACAAGAGAGCTACAAGTGCTGAACAAATTGACAGTAATGTAGCAGCTGGAACCTCCTTTAGTAAATTAGTTCCAAACTAACAGTTTTCAAAAGTGATAATACTGTGTGCAGTAAGGACAATGCTTTAAAAATACATATGTGTACATGCATGGAAGGAAATTTTGCTCCAGCTGAACTCCCTCATCCCTTGTCCTTTCTGGATGAACTGGTTTTGCAGGGATTTTTGTTGTCATCCCATCAAAGAGGAGAAAAAAGGCTAAGCCATCCCTCCCAATCTTACCACGTAGGATGCCAAGAAGGCTGAATTACAAACCTGCCTGATGTACAGGGGCTGCTGGTGGACAGGGCTGGTGGCACAGAGGGCTGTGAGCCTTTGGCCTCCTGCCCCCAAGCCGCTTCATCTCCTGCTAGCTTAGTATTTGTGTTATCATCACTACACATGGATAGCTACTCATAGTACTTCAAATTTCCAAGATGTGGAAAAGCTGGGAAAAAAGTACATGTGCAAGCAGTATTTTAGGCTTCTGTAAGACATCTTCTATTGTGCCAGATGGGAAAATATTAATTAAGCTTTTAGTAAGTTAATTAAGTTAAGATGGAGCTTGATGTATAAAAATTATAAAGGGAATGTTGAAGTGGCCCAGAGGAAGCTGGTAAAAGACTGTGCTGAAAGGGGAACAGTAAGGAAGTGTCCAGTGAAGTACAAATACTGGATTAGCGTATAATCTAATTTAATATTTTCATTAATGACCTCAGTACCAAAAGTAGGGGTGAACTAATGGATTTTTCTGGCAGCATAAATTTGGGACATATTAGCAATAAAAATGTGAATTACCATATTATATAGAAATAATTAGATGACCTTGAGATCAGGGATGATATTAATGTGATGGAACATTATGGTACAAAATGCAAAGTTATGCACTTTGGGACTATGAAGAAGAATTTCCAGTATTAACTGCTGCTGCTGCAGCTGGACACAGAGGAGAAGCCAGGTCATGTGCGGCTGCAGCCTCCTGCCCACCGGCATGATTTAGCTGTGAGAAAGCTCGCTGGGGTCCTAATCTGTATTGAGTTCTGTACTTAGTGTGGTGATTTCCAGGCTGTGTAAGGCTCTGGTATGACCTTATCTGAAATACTGTGTTGCTCTCTGTGTATAATGAGTCAGAAATTAATTTAAACTAAATAAGTTTTTTTTTTTTAAAAAAAAAGGTAAAATAGCAGCCTACCTCGCAAAAGAAAGCAGAATGTGTGGCTTTTTCAGGATTCAGAAACAAGGGTTGAGAGGGCATGTGATTGGCATCTCTAAGTATAGCAGAGGAGAAGCTGCTAAGGAAGGAGAGGAGCACAGAAGAGGTCTCTGCACTGAAATCACAGTGTTGCCACAACAGCACTTGCGTATCAGAAAAGAGGAGAGGGTGCAAGTGTTTACGATAGCTTTCCTGCAGGAATGTTGGGGCAACTCCTTTGACTTGTTTTTAGGATAGGAATTGGGGTGTTTGTGCGTGTTTGTGTTAGAAGTTTGCCAGACCTTATGTCTGAGGTAGCACATAACTGCATGCAGATGATTGTAGATACGCTCCTTACTCCTGTGCTCCAGATTTCCTTCTGGAGACCTGCGTTTTCTCCACTCCAAATCTTATTCTCTCCTTGCTTCTTCCCATCTTCAGAGTGAAACAGAGACATTTTAAGCATTATATTTGCCTTGCTTACTCAGAGGAAAAAAAATCCTCCAGGAAAGACAGCTATCCAGGTGAGATGTGAGCAACACCTACTGTGTGCCTGGTCCTTAACACAGCCGAATGCCAGGAGGTGGGAAGCTTTCATGCCTTAGTGCTCTACAGACATGAAGTAGGATTAGGAAGACTGGAATTTGGGGATTCTTGTGGGATGAGCCAAGCAATGACGGAACCTGTATAAGGAAGAGAACAAGATGAGGTATTGGGTGCCCTTCAGCATAGCTGCTGCAGGCCAGCTGGCCGCTTCTTCCTGGGAGGCAGGTTTGCACGCCTCGGAGAGGGCCACGGCCACCTGCGCTTCAGGCAGCCACGCAGCGCCGGTTGCAGGAGTTGTACTCATCACGTCACCAGCCTTCCTGCTTTTCCTGCTAAGAAATTATCCTTCACACTGACACTTGCTTTTCAGTTCACAGACAGGAGAAGGGAGATTCACTAAAGCTTTGAAGCAGAATTTAAAATTAATACTATTCAATAACTAGGAACTCTGATGTTTTTGTGCAACATCAGAGAGAAGCTCCTTGGATTAACATTAAAATAGGTGCACAAAATAGATATTGCTTTCCTGGCAATACAGACACTCCTGCCATATGCTCACAGTCAGAAATGGCATGAGGTACTATTCATAATGGCTTTTATTTATGACAGTTTCTGGGACCCAGGGTTCTAGCTATGAAGACTCAGCAGGTTTCCACAGCTCAGATATGAGTTGACCTAATTCTGATTCATGCAGACTGTTCTGATAGTTGAGAGCAATAGCAAATAGTAACAAGACTGCTGATAAGTTACAGATAGAAAAATCTAACAGCAATATAACAATTACAGTTGTGACTGTGCAAGTCAAAATGGGAAATCAGAGAAAGTTCAAAAATGAGCAAGGGAATAAAAGCCACCATAATTAGTATGAAAGGTGTAGTGCTTATCACAGAAAAGTCAGATATTTGGATATTACGCAGTAATACAAAGGAACACAGAAGAAATGCTGCCAGGGTATGTAACTTAATGCTAAGTGTCTTGCAGAGCGGAAGCAGTTTACAAGAATGCTGGCTATGGCATCACGCTCAGCTCTGTGCCTTGTACCTCTCCTCCCTGACCCACATTTTGTGCCCGTGTTTTTCCCACTCAGTTGCAAATTCAGTAGTCAAAAACACCAAGACTTCGAGAAGGAGTTTGGGGCTTCTGAAGCAGAGTGCCTGCTCCGTGCCTGCTCCCGTGCACAAAGCAAAACAACCCCTTCAGATCAATGTCTGAATGGAGAGCAGCCCTGCACCACCTGTGCATGTGGCAAAGGAGTATTTGCTGTTTCAGCCCTATCTAGGATTACAGATAAAATAAAATAAAAATTGTAAATTTTTATAATTACTTTTTTTTTTTTTAAATAAATAAAAATTGGAGCTTCTCAGGAGTTAGAGCTGGGGGAAAAGCAGGAGCTTTGTCTCCACATGTGACAGCATCTGCTGTCAGCAGGATAGAGACTGAGGGGGTAATGGAAGAATAAGATGCTTAAGGAAAGCACGGGTTGCCTCCTGAATACTTTCTTAATTCTTAAAAAAAAAAAAAAAAAATCTACTGAACCTTTTCGTTGTTAATATATTTAACATGATTTTACTTATGCTTGACTATTTTACTATTTTTGGCTGTTTAGTTGCTAATTGCTTATCGAGGGAACAGAAATCATAGATCACAAACAACAACTTGCTCAAAGGTTGCTTGATGTGGCAGGAAATGTAAATGCAAAGCCCTTCCACACAAGTCTGAGGTGTTTTCCTGGGCTGAACTCCAAATGCCCCAGTTTATCTTAAAAAAAAATAAAATAAAAATAAAAAAACCACCCTACAGTTTATTTCCTTAAGTGCTCTCACCTGAGCAAGCGAAGCCAAGATGAGCCTTTCACTCAGAGCAGATGAATTCAAAAGGTAACAGCATTACCTCAGCAGTCAAGCGGCCATAAACCTTTCCCTTCCCACTTCAGCTTAACGAAAACGCTGACTGTGTTTGACAGGCGCTCTCCTTCAGTTCAGAACTCCAATCTTTCAGTCTCACGTGCAGGGGATGTCATACTAGTTAACACGCTGGCTATATATTAACTGTGGGGCCCAAACAGGCTGGTGGGAGACTGGCCATCAATAGCACAAGCCTCTGTTTGGGAGAAGGGGTAAAATGAAAGTGGATCTTCATTCTATTCTCTGAGCAGAGGGAGGAAGCGGGTAGGTTATTCATGCTCTCTTTTCTGTCTCACACAAGTAACTTTGCCAGATTTGGTACTGGCAGTTTTTCCCACTGTTGTCCTTGGAGCTGCAGGGTGATGAGCTACCAAGACTGCAGTCTGACTCCTGGACTACTGCAGCACTTGCTTAAAAAAAGGTTTTTGCTTCCTTCGAGCTTGCAGCAAGACCAGAATTTAGCAGTGGCTCTTGAAAGGTGAAATAGGGTGTCTTTTTAATGGCCACTTGAATTTAGTGGAGCTCAAGCTGATATGGCATTTCACTGCAATGAAATCGTGATGGCCCAAAATGTATTTTATCTTTTTTTATCTACCATGAAAAGTAAACTTGGATGGTGACAAATCACAGGTGCCAAATTTCATAAATTCATCACTGAATTTGTGGGTGACCTGGAGGGATGGAAACAAAACAGAAATGTTGCCGGGTGTTTAGGATCTACATGATTGACTGCTATCTGCAGAGTCATTGTTCTGCCTGCAGTAACTGTCTGTACACGCAAATGGAATTGAATGTGATTTGTTACAAAAAGGATGCAAATGGACATTTTGGCTCAGCTCTCTGGGAATTCCACTCCTTTTTTTTTTTTTTTTTTCCTCCCTCCACAGTGTGCTGCAAAACAAGGTTTAAAGCCTATGGATTCCAGGAGTGGAACAAGGTCTTGTGAAGGGTTGCAACGGCATTGCCACATAACCAATATTATGGAATCTCCTGCCACAGTCTATGCACTAGCAAAAGCTATATGTTATTATATGTAGTGTTGCCTTAGAAATGCTTGAATGAAAAGGTTAGCATTATTAGATTCTTTTCAGAATTGTGAGTAAACTAGAGAAAAAAAAAAAAAGAGACGAGTATCTAGAAGGCTAGTAATTAATTGCTGGAGCCAAATTCAGAGAATTAAGTAGGAGAAACTGTGGACTACATTCTCCATTACAAGTGGGCAGCAGGTGCCCCCTCACATCTGGAGATGCTCTTCCTTGGATACTGGAGGAGTGAAACTGCTGATTTCTCTTCACCTGCCTTAAGGCGCAAGCTCTGCCAGATGAGAGGAGGCAGCAAAGCAGATCTGTGGCCACCCCAAGTCCTTTGCCTCGGCCTCGCAGTGCTTACCAAGCAAAGAGAAAGTAATGCCACATACTTCTGTTTTACTCCAGGTAATCCTGGGGGGCAAGGCTGCCTTCATACAGGGCTGTACCAGGGTTGCCATATGGCTAAGAAGCTTTTCTTTTTCTCCCAAACTGTGAGCCAGAGCGTAGAATCCGTATGTTGGGCTCAACCTGCATACGTCAAATATCCAGTATCCCCACTGCTTTACCAGGGAGGATTATACATTTTTCAAGAAGTGTGCAAGTGTGCTTTCGGAGAAAAATATTTCCATGGCTACAGAAGCTTCTCATGCGGCGGGATGGCTTCGGCAACGTGGCTCAGAGAAAGCTGGTAAAATGAGGGGAGGTAATCAGATGAAAGGATGGCTCGATGTTTGATGTCAGATTTGTTTTTTTCACCCGAGGCTCTTGGAACTGCCCCACATGGCCAAAAATGATGTCAGGGTCTGTATTTTGCATGAAGACTGCACTTGGCTTTTCATCCTAAGATTTTGGGGCTGCAGCGTGCACAGGAGTGGCCCTTGTGTAGTTTGATAGTTGCAGTTTGGGGTTCAAATCTCACATGTAAGAAACTGTCTCTGTTGTCCAAATGAAACACTGAGGTATATTGCAGGTATGAAGCTATGAAATCATAGCAGATCTGAGCACTGAATGCCAGAAGATATTTATCTACTTCTGCAACACTTCTGTAATGTGAAGTGCTAGAATCTAGGGGTCCATGGTGTTAGCGGAAGGTGATGATGCAGGGAATAGTTGGCAGATAGTTTTTGTCCTGAGAGTGCATCCTCCTGATCCTCAGACTTCCATATTTTCTCTGAGATATGGGTCATACCTGAATAGCAAAAAAATTCCATCTTCCCCATCTAAGTTAAAATATAGATTATTAACAGACTAAATATACTGGTTGAATATAGAAGGATATTAATTCTAAAACACTAGTTTATTTAATACCTTTAAATACATACTGTAATTGGATCTGATTTTTTTTTTAAAGTAATGTGCCAGTCTTGTTCTTTTTGCTTTATCTTCAATCATTTACTTAGCCACATGTGGCACTTGAGTAGGAGAAGGCACTCCCAATTTCTGTTCACCTTAAAATCCTGTCAAATATTTTTTAAATACTCATGAAAATTTCCCTCATAATTCTAAGCACTTCCAGTTTTTAAATAGAATACTGCCCTTGCAATGAGCCTAGGATAAGTTTCCAATTGTTTAATAAGGTGATTGCATTTCTTAGGGATTGGACACAAGTATGACATTTATTTGTAACTTAAAAAAAAAGATCTGCTAAGCTAGAAAGAAATTCTGTTAATTGAAGGACAGTTTCAGCAAAGTTGAAACGAAAAAATCCTTCTAATGAGGTATGAATGAACCAAAACAGATGGCAAAAACGTTTCACCAGCATCCTTTAAGTGCTGGTAAGTAAATGTGACAATATTAATTTGGGTGGAAGGACATAATTAGTACACTTTGACTTTTTTGTAACCGCTGAATCTAATATATCCTATTTATATGACTGTGAAGAGCTTCCAGTCACATTGTAATGATTTCTAAGGTGTAATTTGAATGAGATTGCACCAGGAGTGTCAAGCTGACAAGCTCACATCCTCTCCTTGATGTGAAGTGCTAAGTTCATAAAGATGTCAACGTGTTGTCTTGCCAAGTCTCCCAGCTGGAGAGTAATAATGAGTAATAATCATGAGACTCCAGCTCCAACTTCATCAGACCTAGCATTGCAGGCCTCGCACAGGGAAAACTCCTGTGAGTAATTTTCAGGTAAGTTAGGTTCAGTGGGACTGTCAGAACTGATTTCATAGGGAGATGCATTGCTGGAAGGATGTGGAAAATGCACACTTGTTCTTCAAATGAAATAATATTCCTGGATAGATTCAGTGGAAGTTTTGCTTTGACCAGTAAAACAGTGTGAATTCGAGGTAACTTCAGGCTGCTTCAGGAGATGTGCATACACTATCACATAGAATAAACATATCCCCATCTTCGTACTAACATTCTCTTATTTTTCTTAAAATAATAGTCTTAACTGTAATCAGCAGAGAGTATCTGAATTGGAGCCCCCTTGATTAAAATGAGGAAAGGAATAAGGGGCAAACATTGTTATGCTTCAAAAGTTACTGCTACTTGGTCCAGAAGTGCTTTCTCTGTTGATCTAACAAAACGTGAGTCTGACTTTTAAGCCACACTGCAAAAATCCATCTTTCCTCCTGCAAACAGTCCTGGAAATGAATGAAATGGGATGGAATTAAAAGGGGAATGGAAGTGTTTAAAGAGGTGATTGGGTTCACATGTGGTTGGATACCTTTGATTTGTATGGCTGCCTTTGAGATGCATTCTGAAATTATTTTGAGAGTGCCTAGAGCATCTGGATAGGACCCCTCTAAATTGTGCTTCTGTATGTCTAATGAATCAGTTAATCAATGCCAGTTTAAAGAGCTGGGTTTTTGAACGCCAGCTGATTTTTTTTTTTCCTGTCACAAGCTTTCTCTGTGTGAAATTGTTGCCCATTCTTTAATTTGTACTTGCTCAAATATATAGTATTTTGAAGCACGTACCTTTCAATAGACAGCTTGAAAGCTGCCACCAGGCTTACCTCTCACTGCGCTGCTGCCTTCTAAGTAGAGGAAAATGTCCAGCTTGTCAATGCCAAGCTAATAAGGCAGGGCTTCTTTCTATTCTATACTTGTAAATGCAACTAATTTAAGTTCTGAGTGAGACTCTTGTCTTCTCTTGGTGATGGCTATAAAATGTTTGCGCTGTTCCACGTCATGCTCACTGTGCCCAGAAAAGAGCCTTTGACTACCACAGCAGTTATGTCTCCTTCCTTATCCACAAAAGAACATATTGGTAGCTTTATCCACGGTAACTCGGCCAACGTGAGTCCTCCTCAGATCTCCCAGGGTCGCCACAGCAAACGCACTGTGAGCCTGTGCTCCAAAAGCTCCCGTCCATCACTGAGAGCTAAGCAGAGAGAAAACGGCACCTGCCAATGTCCTCGTACTCCTTGTGGGAACTTTGAGGGACCCTCTGGCCCCCAGTCCTCTCTTCTGGGATCCTGAGGAAAGCAAAAGGGCCACAGAAATAGGGAGCTGCTGCTGGCCGGGCAGTTTCTCATGCGCCAGCATTTACTCCCCTCATCCTAAATTCTCACATTTCAGCTTCTTGCTTTTCTGGATGAGTTCAGCATAAGCCAGTTGTGCTTACCTAGGTGGCCCTTCGAAACCAGGGCACCTGGCTGCCTGCCAGGCTTCAGTGTATTTGTCCTTAGAGCACATCTGGGACGCGAAGTGCTGGTCCCACCAATCTACAGGAGAGCAACCAAAAAGGAAGATACACAGAGTAAGATACAGAAGGAGGTAAACTGGGATACTCAGAGCTTTGGTGCCCAAAGCAATGGCGTCTGCTGTCCTTCATGTAAAAGTGCTCTTTATATATGGGAAAGGCACTTTGATCCATAAGACTTCCATGAGCTGAAATTGTGTGTTAACTAAGGATATACAAACACTCAAGCAGTTGGCTGGGGCTTTTGCTGGTCACCTTGTAGCTCTGAGGTTCCTGCAGAGTCAAGTCTAAGGCTCTCTACTCATACTGTAACTCTGGACTACCTTGAACGTAGCCAAGAACTTAAGTCTGATTAAGGCCTTTGAGTGCTTCTGCAGGATGAATATTTATTCCTCATTTAAGTAAAGGATGATATTATTTCTCTTCATAGGTTTTTTTCCTTACTCTGGGCCAGTATGTCTTCTGTGGGGCTGCTGGACTTTAGCTGGAGCATACAAAGTGGGTAATATATGATCTTTGACACAATTCCAATAACACATTGAAGATTCTTGTCTAATTTGCTGGAGAAGTGTTAAGAACAGGAGAAAGTGTGAACCAATTAACCAAAATGTATGATTACTTGTCCTCGTACAGACCTTGAATTAAAATACTGAATGTTATTTCACTTGAATGTGTTTCCCTCAGTTTGTTAAACATTTCAGGGGAATAAATTTGATAAGCTGGGTTGGTGAGTTATGAAAATGGAAGTTTCATTGCCGTCCTGGTCCCAGAAGACAGTATCTTTACTACCTTTAGGGTTCAGATTCTGGGCATATTATTATGTTTAAAACCATAGATCGAGTACAAAAGCAATAGGTTTTATGTAAAGCATGCTTCTTTTAAAACATGCAAGCAGCAGAACTGCTTTTCTTCGTATGGGTATGAAAGCCCATTAGAAAAATTGGAATGATTCCCTTTCTGTGTATTAAACCCTCGCTGCACCTTTGTATGATACTTCATGCCAGAAGACTCACATTTATGATACCTATAAGTTTTCTAAACCACCTGCATTAAAGTAGCTCTGCTAACCAACGTATGCAGTGTCAATCTTTATGGTCCTGTTACAAAAACAGTCGGGGGGAGAAGCCCTATTAGCCAGCATGTATGCAGGAACGATGCATTCGTTCCTGCCCGAAATCACTCTGCTTCCCTATTGTGTGGCCATTGGAGAGAGCTTGGGAAGAATACAGAGGCACTAAATCCCGCTATCCCTCATGAGGCATTGACTTCCTAATGGAAACTATTTTTAACATGAACAGAGGCTAATCTGTCACTTACATACTTGGGAAAATCAGTCAATAAACATGCCTGTGACAATGGGATTTTTGACAAGGAGCACTGCAAAATCTTATTTACCTCCTCTGTACAGCCAACAAAAATGCACCAGGGAAACTGTTACTTTTGATGTAGACATACAGCTTAAATAACACTCAAGTGACTGGTGCAGGCATTGGCTACAGAGGATAAAAAGGAAAAACGGATTAGCTAAAAATAGTTATATTAAAAATCAGTGTATTTCCTTCCTCAAGGAGGGGAGAAAAAGACCAGCTCTAATCTTGGACTAGAAGACTACAGGTAGAAAAGTTCAGGTCTTGCCCTTCTCATTTTTGAAAGACACTTTTCTAGTTCAAAGGGGCTTTGGTTTAGCTTCGGGGGAAATATCAAGGATTATAATTGGAAGACTTTTCTAGGTTTTCCTAGCTGGATTTCAGAAACGCGGTATGTACTTAACAAAACCACACACACAAAAAAAGAACAGAGCTACTTTGAAACAGACCTTTCATTCCTACTGCTGCCATACAGCCTGTGCTGTCACTGTACATTTTCCCTGACAGGGAGGAGTATGGAACAGGGGATGAAAGGTACAGGAGAAAAGGAAAAGTGTGAGATTAAAAATAAATCAAAAAGGGGAAGGCATGTTGAGAGAGGTGAATGTTGAATGCCAGCTCCTAAATTTTCCCCTTAAAATGATATGTCTGAAAAGATTTGTCAGTATGCCTCTGTAATGGGCTATTTCCGAGATTACAGTTGCAATGAAGTGAACGAGGATTGTTTGTGGAGATCACGACAGGACGGTCCCCTGGAGGAGCTGATTTTAATGACCTGGTTGCCCGCGCTGGAAGTCGTGGGAAACAAAATCCTTGACGTGCTGAAGCCAGGGGAGGGGTAACTGACCTCAGCGGGCAGAATCGCAACTCGGGCAAGGGCGCTTTGCCATTAGCGGCTGCGCAGAGGTTTGCACCCATGTTCCAGGTTCTGGTGCAGGGAAGCTGTTCACTTTCCTTTGGTCTTTTCCTTAAGCAAATAGTGTCTTTTTCTGATCTCACCTCTCCTTGGTTAAGTATTTCATGTTACCCCTGCCTGATTTAAGGAGAGTCTTCTGAGTATATGCACATTAAATATTAAGGAGGAAACATTTCAGTAATTGTATAGCCTGGGTATGGCAAAACAGTAAAGAACACGTCTTCTTTATATACCTTTCTAAGCCAGAGACTTCTGTTTGAAAACAAACCAGGCATTTTAAACACGTTTTAGCTTAACCTCTTTGCAATTACTATATTTTTAGAATAAGAAATTTTTGGTTTTATACATTTTAAAAGCTCTAACCTAGAAGAGTCTTGCTATTTTTTTTAAATACTTTGAATTGTAACAAAAGGTAAGAGGTGTGAGTCATTTTAATCAGTTAATAATTCCTGATTTAGTGGATAAATACTACTAGCCATCAACTAGAACCACGTATTCACTTTGTACAGTTCATTAGAAAATATGTCCTTGAATGTATTTTTATTGTGTATACTCACAGTTAGAAAACACTTTGCTATGCGGCATGAGCCTTGCAGCATTTCCGAGTCCTCAGGCATGAGAGGACTGGTTGGCCAGTCCTTTCAGTGAAGTTATCTAGGAAGATTTATAGCAGCCAACATTTTCATGTATTTCACAGCTGGTCACTTATGTAAAATCATGTAGCTCATACAATACTCCTGCTAAAATATGGGTTTGTCATTAAGATTTTTATGTTAAAACTTCCGTTTTGATGTGCAGACTATTAAAGCCTACGTTGCCTGATAATTTGTCTATGCAGTTCTATTCTACTGTGACACCACTTAGTATCTAAGGCCATTTTAACATTGGGATCTGATTGTTAACATAGTTTTGGCAGTGATATCTAAAATCAAACAGCTTTCATGTTTGAGAAGCAGTTTCTGTGGTGATTAAAAAGCTAGTGGGAGTTAGGGCTTCTGGGTTTTATTCCCTCTTCGACTACTGAGTCATTATTTGCTTAAGGTAGAGGGTGCCTTGTTGACAAGCCTCCTGATGGCTGATGTTTTATTCTCAAAGCACCAGTTCCCACAATTATTTTGTAAAGCATCGCAGCTTCCCATTGTTAAGGAAAGGAGAAAAAGGAAAAAAAAAAAAGAAGTAGGAAAAAAAAAGTCTAACTTGCTGAGAAGAGTTGAAAAGTATAAATATGAAAATGCTGTTTTTAAAGTTAGTTGTTCAAAAATATCAAAATCATTGTGTTGTTGTTGTTGTTGTTGTTGTTTTGCCCAAAAACAAGACTGGATCCAAACATGACTGCATTTGCTTCAAGTCTGGATTCTGACCTATGCTCAGATATATATCTGCAAACTAAATTCAAAGCAGTATTTGATTTTGTTTTCCTTTGCTTTAGCTAGTGTTCTTTTAAATATTCCTACAAATATTTTGAATATGAAAGCTTTAGTAATGATTGCAATCTTCATGTTAAAAATACTGAGGTTCCTCACAGAAGTCTTAAACATAGGCACACCATCATTTTCCTTTTTCCTTTCTTCTACGATTCGAAAATTTTTGTTTCATCCAAGGCCATGGAGAAAGCCTCCAGGGACTGACTGCTACAACTTTCCCAATGAGAAGCACAAGAAATAAGTGTTGGTCTTTTCCGGAATACAGGATACTTTGGTCATCTACATGATGAGCAATATTTATAACCTTAGGGCTCCAATTTGGAGCACAAAACCTCATCTGAACTGGTTTACATAAAAGTGATGGAGCTTCCATCAAAGCGAGGTAAGAATCTTTAAAATATAGTTATACTGAAAGTTGTTATTGGGCTCTGACTGGCTTCTGTAACATATGTATCTTTCAGGGTCATGTAGCAAATGACCAGAGTGGTTCTTCTTTTCCCTTTTTTCTCTAAATGCTTGTAGGGAAACCTGAGACTCATCACCATCATCTCCAAACTGCCTTGTGAGCTGGGCAGGAGCAGCAGGTGCTCTGTAGTTAATTCATGTAGCAGTTGTAGTCATGGTTATCCAACACTGTCTGTAACAAAGGAAATGGCTCATTAGGAAATAAACTATTACAAATTCAGCTAGAAGTTTGGCTCTAACATTAAAGCTTTCATAATCCTTTTTTTTTACAGAAGATTTGCTATCAGAACCAAAATGTCAATCACAAAACTGAATCTTTCCTCCCACTCAAAAGGTACAACCTTTTATTGTTTCTCCAAAATCTATCGGAAAATTTCCGGAACAACAACTCAGTCTTTTCCTGCGCCTCAGTTTCCAGCAGTTGAGAGACGTACGCAAGGCTCTGCTCTGAGCTCGTGCTCACACGAGTATCTGTAGTTCACACTTGGGATATTAGAAATAGGGGCAGCTGCTTGGGTCCCCAGGTGCTGTCCCTGTTCCTTCACAGGTGGCAGGTGCTGCTGCTCCCCACGGCAGGTTGCTCAGGGGTGGCTCTGCATCCCCGAAGCAGCTACCCGCCTGCTGCACTGGGGGGACACGGGGGCTCTCTGCCACGGACACCTTTGCTCTGAGTGCAAGGAACGCAGCTGCACGCCGTGCAACTGCAATGGCTATAAATTAGTAAAAAGCGGTGCCTAACCATTCTCACTGCCTGAGGTTGAGGAAGGCTTGTGATGGACCAAACCCAGCACTTTCTCCAAAAAGGAGGCAAGTAAAAGTTTTTTACTTCAGAAAAAAAAAAAATGTTTATTAGCATGTCTTCATTAAAATGACCAGCATATTGCTCCACTTCTCCCCCAAGAAAACACCTCACCAACAGCTGGCAGCCTGCCCAGTGAATCCTGATTTATCTTCCATTTTACCACTGGAAAGGGCTGACAGGGAGAAAAGGAGTTGCTTTTACCCCTAAATTTTTTTAATTTTCTGGGAGGAGAAACGGGAAATGGCCATAGCCAGGACACGGCTATGGCTAAGTCTGCATCCAAGTCTGTGTTATTCACCTGTTTTGCACCGGGAAAGCAGGAGATGCAGAGTGCGTATGATAAAATTAAGGGGAACAAAAGGGCAGCTTTGATATCATGGCTTCTGACAAGGAGAAAAACCGAAGAGAATTATGGTGACCCGAAGTTGCCACATCGTCTGCTTTAACTCAGACTTTGTTTGGCAGGCTGGGAGGAAGAAAAATCAATATTCTATTCTAGATGGCAAATATTATACGGTTTTGTCTTATCCATTATTTCTAAGGCATGAAATCAGCATCTAATAACACAACCTCTGTCTTGAAATCAGATATTTTGGAGGAAAGTTCACCTGTTGTGAAGAAAAAGTGGAAAATGTAATTTCCCTTCTGCTTTCCTATATTGCTCTCCTTTCTCTTCCCTTTCAGGATCTTAAAGATTTCGCTCCTTCAGGAATCACTTCTACAGCTTCGCTTAATTTGCCTGGTGATTATAACTGTTTCTGACTTTTTCCATAATCATGCTATTGGAGAGGATGTCTCTGGATCTCCCAGGGTTTTACTGAGAAAGGAAGGTGTGAGGAACAGCAAAGGCTGAGCTGACTTCAGGACTGATTTGATTTTGCAGTTGATAGTGGGAGGTTTTTTTTTTTTTTTAACCTCCTTTGCAATAACATTTGTTGCTATTGGAACTGTCAGTAAAGTAGGAAAAGCAATTAATATTTTTGCTTCTGTGTCTTTCACAAAATCCTTAGTTTTCTGCAAGCAAAGCTCTTGAAAGAAATCATAGTTCACCTTGAGGAATGATAAGAGAGAAAAGAACAGTGAGAACTTTCTATGTGTCCTTTGCTCATTAGCAATGACAGACTGCGGAGCAAAGATATCCCACAGCACAAGTTTTGTAAATACAGTTGCAATAAAATCTAATTTCAGGACAAATAAAAATCAGAAAAGGAAGCTAATTGGACATTTCTTTCAAAGGCTACTTAATCTTCAACTTCTTTTTCACAAGTTCAGCCAAAAATTTTGGCAGCATGAAATTGTAACACAGGGAAGAATTATTACCCTTTGTGTCAATTAGGTAGAATGCTTTTTAACTAAATATATCTGCCCCCTTTTCAAATTTTGCTTAGGAAGGTGGAAAGTTGCCCCTGTGACTGTCTCACCAAATCCTATTGCTTGCACATTTATTCTGTTATGTGCAGCACTGACACTTCTCAAGCCAAAAGGGAAGCAGCGGGAAGTCGTGACCTGTGCTCTGAGCAGTCAGATCAAATCAGGTAGTTTTTACAAAATGATGAACTGCTGCGGCTCCCATAGGAGTCCCGAGTTCTCCTTCTCTAGGGCATTAGGTATGTGATCAGACAGAAGGCTGTTACACCCAGCAAACTGACTCCTGTTTTCCTGAGAATGGATATTTCTCCTAGCACCCGCTTGTACTGATACTCCCCTTGGACCTTGTCTTGTATTCGCTGGATTGCCCTGGCATCTTACAGAGCCCAGAGAAAATCATTCCTGATGTGAGGTACAAGATAGGTACAAACAAATTGCTGGAGACTATAACAGCACGTATGACAAAAATGGCTTCTACCCTTGAGAGTATCCAATACAGAGATTTCTATTTCGAGTCTGACCTTCCATGTGGAATTCCTGGCACCAGTGCAATATCTCTCCCTTTGCTATTCAGAAGCTTGATATGCCTGACTACACCATCTTACTGTCCATGGGAATTAATTATCTAAACATCTCTGGGGGAAAAAAAGCATTAAAAAATTACAGAGGGAGTTTCTGTTTTGTGGGTTTTTTTTTGTTTTGTTTTGTTTTTGCATCTAAAGTAGCACTGTGCAAGGCAAAACTCACATGATCATCACCTGAATTGGGGCTTCATCCTTGTTCTTTAAAACCTCTGTCTCTACTATATTAAATGTGCTATATATATTTTTAAGTGTAAACAATTTGAGAAAATAAGGAAGAAGGCCTGGAAAGTCAAGTTGTGCTCAGGAGCCCTTTTTTTGTAAGAATTAAGCCTGTACCTAATGAAAAGCAGACCCTTCTCAAGCGGTTTAGCTGCTAAGAAGTGTTTACTGCTGCTTACTGGAGACTATTTTCATTCCGTAATATATTCGGTGGTTGATTCATTTTCGGAAGTGTTACCTCTCCCTGTCAATTTATTGGGAACAAGCATGCACATTACAATTGTCTTTGGGATGGTTTGTAAGTGGCAAACGCCTTCAAGACAGAAATATTTCCATTCTCAGTGAAAGGCCAACTGTGCTTCCCAGGTTTGCACATGGGATGGATAATGGTGCTTCAAAGCTTCAGCAGAGCGTTAGTAACGGGAGAAAATTTTCAGTGGTTCAGTAGGTTGTGCATAGTGTCTGCCAGCATGGCCAGCCTATACAAATACCTGCCTTGGTAACAAATCTTCAGGGACTCTACATGGGAATGGATGAAGAGAAAAGGTTCAGAGGAGCTGGTGATTTATTTACATTCTGGTCTCAGCTCCACCTCGAAGACCAGACTTCATCATGCCGCTTCACCCCGGCTACTCCTGCGAGCAGAAGCTGCAGCATGTGTCTCTGCAGCTTCACTGTTGCTGGATAACACCACAGCATCCTTCTGAAGGGGAAGTCAATGCGGACAGCCCCGGCATATGGATTCATTCCTATCAATGACTTCCTTCATGCTCCCTGTGCATCTTGTGTTACCTGTAGTAGCCTGCTACAAAGGCAGTATCGGTGCATGCAAGGATGCCATTCCAGCCTGACACCGGCCAGCATCGGAGACCGACGTGTTCCGCACGAGGCCATCTCCTCGTCCCTGCGTGTGCTCACATATTGCTTGCACATCGCCTTGTTTCTGTAGAATAAATGTGTTTGGGCAGCCTGTCTTCTGATGTGTCACCCTGACAGGTTGTGTGGGCGCCTCAGGTGCAGCTCCAGAGAACGGGAAGGCTGTGGTGCGGCAGCCCAGCCTGTGCCTCTTGGTGGCACTTGGCGCTCAGCGGACCCATCCCCTGATGTGAGCGGACGCAGCCGGGGGCTCAGCCGTAGCGTGTGAGCACCCGTGTCACCGAGCAGCGCAGCCAACGACCGCTTCTCCGCCACGTGCCCATGTCTGCAGCAGCTCATGCCTGAACATTTTGGCATAGCGACATCTCTAATTCCCCAGTAGGCTGCCTCTGAGTAACTATTAATCAATGTAATTTATGAAAGAAAAACTAAGTGCTGAACATTTTAATTTCCCACTGGATTTAAAAGGAGCAGAAGGATTTCAGAGCATATCTCTTGATGCTTCTTGGACATGGTTCCTTCCTCTGCTAAATGGAGATCTCAAAGGACTATAGTGAGCTTAACTTGTTTATATTTCCTTTAAAACACAGTGTTTGGTGGAATCTGGGGACAGAAAATTCTGTAAAAGTCTGGAGCCTCTGTAAGTCTTGGGCCAGAGTCTCATCTCTTGGTGCCATAAGGGTGGATGCAGGAGCATGGGGACTCCTAAGGTGGGTTTCTTGCGCTCTGGATCCCCTTTGGACTTGCTGGACCATGTCTCTGAAACAGACTCCAGGTAAAGTCCACAGGAGCCGGGGGTTCAGTGGGGGATCCCATTATATAGTAATACTGATTTTCACCCCAAAAAATGTTAATGGTTTAGCTGAGTTTTAATTAAAATACTTTTGTCAGGAACATCTTTTTAAACAAACTAAAGGATTAACATAGCATATTCTTCTATCAAAGCAATCTCATGTTTTTCAACAAAAGCAAAAAGGAATAATTATTTATAAGCAGGAAGAGCTTTGTGAAAACTTAAATTCTTGTCAGTCATTTAGAGTGATAAATTTCCTTGAAAAATTGTAGGGGAAAAGTGATATGAATAGGGACTGAGGAAAGACTTAGTGTTTTTCATCTTTCTCTAATCAAGCCTCTAATTAGTTTCTTTTTTTTTAAAGGGTTCCCTTTGTCCACAGAACTTGTGAATTTTGAAGATGAAAGCAGGGTTGCAGGACGGTTTAATCTATTTTGTGTTTTGCTGTGGAATTACTATCTCTTTAACTATTCTTGGCTGTACCTGCTACTTGTGCCATAGCCTTTGGTTCCCCAGCTGTATCAGGGTAAAACTGCTCACTCCATTATATCCCTGCGGATTCCCAGGGGCCGGGCAGGTGAACCAAAGCATCTCCCTTCTGGCACTGCACAGCAGCCGTGTGGAGGCTGCTTCACTGTCAAGGCTTTAATATAATACCTGTTTTAATTGCTTTATAGATCTCTTGCTTGCGGTACTCCCTGCCATAAAACCCGTGGCAGTCCTACTATCGCACATAAACAGTGAAAGAGTTTGCTTCACGCTGTTCTGTTCTACAGAATTTACGGCCATATACAGGACTTTTTCTTTTAGGTATAAATGGGCTGCCTAAAAGAAGCTACTGACTTCATTGAGTTGGCTTTGTCTGAGTAAGAAAGCTGAAGATGTCACTGTAGCAACTGTGTGCCGTCGAAGGGAGTTGCGGATGCATTTTCTTCTACTTTCACATTGTGTACATGTGAACCTGAGACCTTCCATATCCAAGGTGAGAACTTGCCTTATTTGTCACTACACAACTCAGTTCTGTCATTTTCACTACTAATGGGATTTTGTGACTGAGTGACCTTGTTAATACAGCAATATGTTTCCTGCCATATCATCAGTAGCAATGCTGCAAATAATAAAAGATGGAGAAAATGCTAGCTGAAGAAAACTCCTTTCCTGCTATTCTTTTCCAGGAAAAGAAAGAAAGCTTGCATTATCTTAAAAATTATATTACTTTAGGATCCTACTTAATGTGATGAAATAGTTAAGGCACTGCTCATCTCTAGCACAATTTGGCAAAATAATTACTTAAAGAACTTTTTTAGGGAAAAAGGGACATAAATATGGAGTGGATCCTTTCAATGCAGCAAAGCCCATCATTAGACTGGGAAGATATTATGACAGCAGTTACCAGGAGAAAATTTTCTGTGGGAGGACTGCATGAGAAAATTGTGTTTCTTAAGCATTAGTTATCCCCTAATGTTGTAGTCCGGTATGTTTTATCATCTTTATAATAAATATTGTTCCTGCTGAAATAATACTAAGTCTGACTATTTTCTGTATGTAAAGCTGGTATTCATGGTACATAGTTAAGGGTGACCTGAGGAGTTTACAAACTGAATAAATGAGGAAAGAGAAATAGGTACAGGGAAATGAAATGACAGCCAATTCTCCGGAGTGTCTGTCCAGTGCTCTACATACCAGACCAAATTGCCTCTTGATTTATAACTAACATCTCCAAGGAAAGTTTACACTGCAGCCTGTCAGAAGGATATTCGAAACGAGGTCAGAATCACAGTAGCTGCCTGCCTAGTGTAGCGAAGGAGGAACGAGGCTCTGTAGGTCTGCGCGAGGAGTTGTATAGGTGGAATTTCAAAGAACTGAAAAACTCCTCTAATTATCACCCTCTCTCAAGAAGCCAGGAGTAATGTCTTCGGAAAGCCAACAGATTAATTCAGAAGCAGACTTTTCAGGAGCGGAGTCAGGTGGTTCATGGTACTCGGGGCCCGTAGGGAAATGGCGGTGTCGGCGAGCGCGCCTCCGCCGGCCGGGGCGTCCGAGCCGCAGCTTTCCCGGGCCGAGCCGCGCGATGCCACGCGGAGCCGCCAGCTTGGGTCAGAAAGCAGCTACCTCTGCCCACAGACACGGCTAGAGCAAGAATCAGCAGCGTGGACGTGACCACAGACAGTCATACAGCCAACTACAAGGCAGCTTTCCATCTCATTGGGAACCGGGTGTGCAGCGCCCAAGTGTGTCTTGCTTGTTGGGTCACTGCGTTGGACGAGGCATGAAAGGGATGCATCGAGGACTAGCTGACATTACACATTTCTGGACATTTTTGAGAGTGTTCCAACAACCGTACTGTAGCTATATTCATGTCCTGACAACATCCTACCCATTTTGTTCACCTTGAATTTTCTGCAGGGTACAGTACTTGCAGCTGTGCACACAGAATTAGCAGCAAACAATACGAGAAGTAGGTAAATATTTATTACTGGACTTCTAAACACGCTTTTAATTTTTACTTAAAAATTCATAACGAACTGTGCAACGGTTCATAAGTAACTGTGCAACATTCACAAAACTTATGCAATTGCTAAAAATAACAGCTAAAAAGTAACAGTCAATCAACTTTGAATAATACGTCCTTGCTAGGATAATATGTCACTGTCTTCAGTTCTTGCAAGAGCAAATAATCTGTAGAGAAGCACTGGAGCAGGTGGCCCGGGGAGGCTCTGGAGTCTCCATCCTTGGGGTTGTTCACGGCCCTGGAGAGCAGGTCCGGGTGGCCCTGCACTGGGCAGAGGGGTTGGAGCAGCCGCTCTCCAGAGGCCTCTCCAACCTCAACCACTCCGTGATTCTGAGTATACTTCAAGAATGCACCCTTGGTGGAAAAAGGCATACTTGCATTAGGAACAACAACAAAAAAACAATTCTACATATAGACTGGGATATATTTTGTTTTGGAGGGCATTGTTATTTCCTTTTCTTTTTTAATCAATCAAAATTGCTCATAATAAACAACTTACTCTGCCAGCCTTCTTCTGGGCCAAGGACTGGTGTTCAATGTGCAGGTTAAGGCACAGGGGCTGCTGAGCGTGCATCTGTCTTTGCAGACAGCTCTAATCCTTCATGGGCCACTGGCTCTACCTTTACGAGTTCCTTTGATTGGTAATTGAGAGAATAAATCTTTGAAGAACTTACATAAATGCAAAAAAAAATACATTAAGATTCAAGCAATGAAGTGCCTACTAGCATATTTTATATGGTACTCTTTCAGTCCTCTACCATTTAAATTCATTTTGCCAGACAAAGATTCAGGATTGGCATTCAGTTATAGATTTTTTTCTTCTTATGCACTGTCAACTGCACCCTCTATATTTTCACTTTTAGTACCAGCACAGTAAATGATCTGTTCTGAGGGCGGTTTGCTCTGAAGCACTTCACAGTATTAAAGGTGCAGAGCGGAATAAAGATCTCTGCTGTATTGCGAATGTTTGCCTTCCTGGCCCCTATATGTTATACATATAAGGGACACGCTTTTCGGTAAAATTGGAGGCTTATATTGAAAATAGGATTAGTTAGCAGTGCATTACAGCTCTCGCTACTGCTGAAACATAGGAGGGGGCTCTCTCAGGGGTAAAAGAGGCAGCTCTGGGAGAGCAAGAACACCAGCTGGGAGCACCTGCCCTGTCACCCTCTTGAGTTTACTAGCTAAATAAACACAGATTTTATTTGTTTGGCTTTCTGTTTGCCTTTCAGGGAAATCACCACTAGATCCTGGGGAGGAAATAGCTCAACAAAGGGACGAACATAGCTGAAAGCCCTAACAATAACCTTGATTGTTTTCACATAAAAATATATTCAACTATTACTGTACTTACTCTATATTACTGTGCTACATGCTATATTTACTACTACTAAATAGATTCAGCTGCACCAGAGGTATGTGGTACATGCAGCTCAGCCCTCATAGCACTGTTTATCTGTGGTAGGTAGGTTTTCAACACAGCTTGTTAGCTTAAATATAATCTCCCGCAGAGGATGATAAAGATTTTACCTCAGGAAATTAAGACATCTCGGCTTTTTTTTTTTTTTTGATGCGCTAGTTATTAACACAAAATTCTTTGTCTAACATGATATTAGATGAACATAGTCATAGGCAAAAGTGGGGGAAAAAGAGAGTTTTCAGTAAAATAATTTCTCGAGGAGTTCTGGACCATTCACATTGTTCATGTTTATGCAACGTCTGTGACAGCAGTGCGGTGGCAAAGTGCTGTGAGAGCGCGCTATTCAGAAAGCTGTGTCACAAGAGTTATTATATAGGTAGACAGAAGTAATTTCCCAACAGACTCACTGCTCGGCCCGTGGGGATATGGCTGCAAAACTTGCAAAAACTGCATATTTGCACTGCGGAAAGAGCAGCTCTATGCAAGCCAATTTACTCCAATATACAGGATTACACAAAACTATTACAGAAACAGATGTGTTTGTTCAGGCTCTGAAATCCACTATACCCTCTCGTTAATAGTGATTGAGTCATAGCCTATTTGTAGACTAGGTGAAATACCACCGACAGTGTTGTTTTTTTTTCCTTTTTCTAAGAGCTGACACTAAAGGTGACATTACGCAATGTTTAAGTGCAGCCTCTGTGGCATGATCTTCACATTCCAAACCTCATCGCTTGCTTTTTTCAGAGCTAAAACTTGGAAGCAGAAAATTCTGTTCAGCTTCCCATCCATAGGAGGTACTGACCAGAGAGAAGGCAGGATTTTACCCTGTATGTCCCTTCGAGCTATAGCCAGACAGCGTCCAAACATTACTCTGCACTAGCTTATGATCTTGACAAGGCAATGGTCAAGTACAGAAGAACCTTTTTTATTGTTACAATAAACATTACAATAATTGGGGAAAAAAAAAAAAGTCAGGTTCATAATCTCCCACGTTTATGGGTTCATAAATGAAAAGCCAGAAGAAAGTTCTGGTTTTGAAAATTCATAGAACACAGTGAAACCCAAGCAGAAGTATCTTTCCATCGATATGGACTAGGCATGGAAGGAATTTTATTTCTATGTTTTTCATGGATTTTAATACTGAGAAAGATGTCACGTTGGCAGTCTTGAAGACTAAAATGTGTTGTCTGACCAAATGTAGCAGCAAGAGCAGTAGTGCAAATTTCTCTGTCCTGCTGTATGGATGTCTGCTGTCTTGCATTGAGAGGGAGGCATTATCAGGAGGTGTGTGTAGGATGTGCCCTGATTGTCAGGCTGACACGGTGGGTCTGTCTCACCGACAAAAGCTGCAGCCAGAAAGGCTGTGGAAATGGAATTGACTTTAGGAGTAGGGCTGTCCCAAGTCCTATGCACAGCAAAAACTGGTAAATACATGACATAAATAATTCAAAGCTTTCATTCAGCCCTCTATGTCAAACGAATGTCACACCACACGAATGCCACATTTAGTTTACTTAAACTTTCCTCCTCTTCTGCCATTGGTGTCCTCTTCTGCCACCTGTACCTTACTTCTCCCAAGCAATAACAGAGATTCAAAGTCTTCTCTGTATGGAAAATTCAGTCAAAGTCTGTGTAGACCCGATGTGCAAATTGCTTTATCTGCCCATGTTGGCACCAGTCTTTCTGTATGTGATTCCACACATGATTCCTCCTGGTTTCCCTGGAAAGGCTGTCTGAGCTTGCCATCATCTTTTTCTCCATTAAACATAGTATACTGCCCTACTGTACGCAGTAAGTATCCCCATGTGTGGGTATCTGGAAGTGACATGGATGATTCCAGATTTTTTTGCTTAATTTGTGGCAGCTTTCCTTAACAGAGACAGATATATTGGTTCTTCCATTTCATATTCAACTCATTTTAATAAGGGCAGTTATGCTAGAAAGCTTTGTTCTGCATAGACATACATGCATACATAATACAATACATCTCATATAAGTTTTCAGGTGGTCATTAGAGACGTGCCAGCTGCACAGAAGCTGCTTTAGCTAAGGAATGAAACGAGCAGCAGCTAGATGAGAAATTCCTTGCTACAGTAGGACAGTATTTCCAGGATTGCCATGGATGTATACATTCAGGATTAAAAAATAAATTACAGGCAAGTATGACATCATCAGTACCGCATGTATATAATCAGTACTACATTTATTTGTGTATACTTAAGAAAAGGGGGAGAAGTATTGCCAGCTCTAGGTGCCTTTGGCAATTAAGGTGTAAGAATAAAACTAGCCAACAAGTGAACTTAAATCTCAAGCTTATTTCAGCCTGCCTACAACGGCCATTGCTTTCTTAGCCCTTAAATCTCCAGATGATGACCACCTTTGCCTTGTATCACGCTTCTTGATCTGGATTATCCTGGTAGCGCAGCTCCCACTATTTATTTGAGTTGTTGTTAAGTATGAGGGCTGGAAATTTCGATTTGATACACACTTTCCTGCACAAAGTCTGTCGCTTACGCCCTACCTTTCCAACACTCTGATTAATCTTAGAATTAACACTCCATCCTGTGAGACATACCAGGACCACTCCTGGCACTGTGGCTTCAGGAACATGTGGATTTATACAGGTGCCACTGAACTGATTATACTTGGGGAACATGCTGAGCTTTCTTTAATTTTTAATAGAGCTGGACATACCACCAAAGTATAACCAATGCAGTGACATCTGCCACAGCCCTGGCTTCCCAGGTCTTCCCCAGCTCTAGAGATTCTCAACCAACATTTAACTCGCCAATACGAGCACTTAAAATGTACACAGAATTTCTTTATCTTGGAATGTAGTTATAAGTCTAACTGGAATGATTTTTGTGTTATTGGCCCATTTCTGTCTTACGCACCAGCCAAGCCCCTGTTGCATGTTAGCTTCCACCTAGTTGCCAAGTAAAACTAGCATTAATAGTTTTCTTTACAAGCATAAATGAAACATTTGTTGAAGGAAAAAAAAGGAAAAAAATTAAAGCTGTTATGTTCTATAATCTTCTCTATGTCAGGTACATATTTTCCCTTTCATTTAGGAACATCATTTCTGTTGTGTAGAAGGTGAGAATGGGTTTTGTCTTGTTGTTAATGTTATTTTTTGTCCTTCATATTAAAGCAGATATTAGATCCAACAGATATATATTAAATGTTGAGTGGAATTTTCCAAACTGCTTTTCCCCCAGCCCCAGATGATTGTTACAACAGCTGAGTCCATGGAAACAATTTCCCTGAAGTTCACTCAGCAATACCAACAGACACTGCCTGCTTGGTTCACTGACAATTTCTTTCATACTTTAACAATTATTTCTTTTCATTTAGCACCTTAATGAAAACTAATGTGCGAGATAAAACTTTAAATTAGAGTAAAAGTGCTCTTCTATTATAATTGACACTGAACTTACCAATTAAATGTATTAAGAATTAAGATTTTATGTATTTTTAATTGTACCTTTAATAAGTGAAGAATATAGTTTGTCAGTTAAATATACAGTGAATTGTTTAGTTATTGGATTAAGTCTTTAATTTTAAGGAATTCAATTACCTGCAGGGGAATAGAGACCATATTATGGCAAAAAGTATACAAAGATTACTTATTATCCATTTTGCTTTCTATAATGAAAATTGTAATCAAAAAAAAAAAAGTTGTCAGATCAAACATTTTAATTATTCACATCTGTTAAAAGCACATGAAGGAATCATCTATCTTCCAGGGAGCAAGTTAGGAAACCTATTTAAAGTCTCTCTGGCATTCAGCATATAAACCAGTTGTATATGACGGAAAATATTTCATCTTTGATAGCCCTAATGTAATTTGAACAGGAAGTCTGCCTAACTTCTGCTATTAAAAGTTCGATTTTTCTCTCTGGTGTATTCCTGGATCTCACTCATAATTTGTGGACTCAGATAGACCATGTGTTAAACCAGTCGCTTTCCTTGGACACCCAGCCCGATGGCACCTGAATCACAGTTGTTTTGTAAAGGGAAGAGGCAATTCTTACACATTTAGGGAAAAAAATTACAGAACTTGGCTTTAAGGCACACATCTGGAAAGCCTTGTTCCTCCTTCTAGCTGGCACGGCAGCGGGGAGAGCGATGTGTTTGTAGCCACATGCCTTCCGCTCTGGCTTTGGAGCTCTTGGACTTGGCTTCTTCCCCTCCTCAGAGGTCTCACTAGGGGCCCTGGCATCCCCCGTGCCACATGTTTTCATCAGTCTGTGCTCTCAACACGCCCCGGCAAGTTGTGCCGGGACTGTGCAACGGTAGTGCATTGGCGGAGGGAACCAGAGGGCCAGCAATGGGAAAAGATCCTTGAACAGGAAAAAGTAAAGGGCCATTCCACACACGGATAGGAGTGAGTGCCTCTTTTCAACTCTCTATTTCCTGCCAGTCTGCCTATAGGAAAAACTGACAGTGGCTATGCTGCCAATTCATAATTCCACACATAAATAAGGTAGTATCACATGCAATCCATGTCAAGGAACATCATCTGCTATTAGCAAACGGATACTAGGGTACTGAATGATGATTCAGGATTAGGACACTGAGGGAGCATCTATCAAATGCAGCATGGCAAATCCTGTTCTGTTATGTAGGTAATAGCTCAAAAGTCTGAGGGAATGAAGTTGGCAAGTTTTGAGTACAAACATCTGGGAAAGCAGCCTATTCTTCCAGGGAGACACCTGCACCCCGGTGACACCAGGAAGAATTTTGCCATGGTTTCCACAGGACCACGGTTTTGCTCTGATTTTTACAGGCAATAAATATAGAACTAACAACAATAACTAAAGAAGCCGCCTCTGGGAAAAAAAAAAAAAAAAAAGGAATTCTGTTCCCTGGAGCAGCAGACACTCACGCAAACATTTCCTCTCCAGATCCATACCTACACCGGCCAGAGGAATACTGCCAAAACAGCCCCACGAAAGCAAGTCAAGCACAGCTTCAGTGAGGGCAAAATGATGCAGGTTCTGCCTAACACATCCCTCTGAATATGGCAATTAGATATACCAGAAATGTGCTTACGTGTATCAAGGACTCATGTGTAAACATTCCTGTGGCACTGTGGCCTCCAGGATTAGCCCTGCCAGCTGTACCACCACTGAATGCAAAAGCGCTTGCCATGAAACTCAGTGAATCGTGCTCGAGTATTCACTGTTTAAAGTAGATGCTGTATTGTGTCTTTCATGAAGGCCAGAAAAGTCCTGAAGCACCAGACCAGTTACACCCAGAGAACCCAGAAGACTGTTTCAGGACTTCTTTAAGCTTAGACAACTGCTGGGTAATCTCTATTTATGGAAGACGGAGGAAAGCTCTCCAAGTTCCCTGGACTCTGTAGGCGTCTTACACACTCTCCAACTCTGAACTAGCCCAAACTGCATGGGACTAATTTTGCACTACAGCCATACCAGTAAATCACGAAGTCAGGAGATTTTTCTCTTACCCCTTTTTAGATCCATTGGACTGGAAAGAATTATTATTTGGCTATGACTAAATGAAAAGGCATGTCTGCTCCCCCCTGCAGCCCTGCTGTCCTCACTGCACAGACACAGGCACTTGCTATAATGCTGTTGTCTTCTCCCGCGCTTGGGGGCCCTGTTTCCATCCCAGTGCATGGAAGGAGCATTTCTGGACGCTGGAAAACATTTGCGGACCTGTTTAGGTGTGCATCCCACCTCCCGATTTCTGCCCTGGTCTCTCCTCCTCTTGCTTTCGCACCCGGTGAACCCCTGGTTCGGAAGCCAGTCCCTAAACTGCGCCCATGCTGCCCGTAGGTGCGTTCACCTCCAAGAAGGTTTAACGGATTTCTCTCACGAGGACTTCAAGGATCAGCACATACTTGGCCCTGCCGGGGTTAAGGGGTGACTGCTGAGCATTATTCCCTCTTCTTAACATCCAAGAGCTAATCATCCCAGGGGAAAACATGGTTCCTGTCAGTACAGGCAGCCTCCAGCTACAGGCAGACAGTTGTGCAGGGCCACTTTGAAATCCGGTGTCAGTTAAACAGCTCCCAGAGCGGCGCAGCCACAGCCTCAAAAGACGAGAGAGCAGAAAATAACCCTCTGGAATAAGTACAGCTTGGAAATCCTTATAATAAGTTGAATATTCAGGACTGTTTTATTGTAGGCTTTCTGCTACATCCACCCCCTAATAGTAACAGATCCTTGTCATTCTTTGCAGGGTATTTTTATTATTTAGGTTAGGAGCTCTGCAGTACTAATGTAAGGCGGCTCATGCAGTATCTTAGTATTACCCTGCAAGGTGGAAGCAGGATACACACAGCGGCTGGAAATGAGGAAAAGGAGGGCAATCTGCTATCAGGATTTTCTCTCTGACCACAGCTTTACGCTCTGCCTGTCCGTTCACCATTATGCCTGCCTTGCTTTGGGAACAGGGTGATAGCCCATCAGTTATTTTTCTGTTTGGCTGGGTAGATAGCGAAAAGATGGCAGATACAGCAGGAAAATATGAGTAGATATATTTGATGTGTGTGTGCACTAAGAACCGTCAGAGAACCGTGGTGGCGCTGGGAGCGGCTTGGAGGCCTCCACCGCGTGCTCCTGCATGAGGCCAAGGGGCCCAGGGGCTGCCTTGCTGCTGGGCATGACAGAGGAAAAAAAAAAAAAAAGAAAAAACAAAAAAAGGTACTTTGAGGTACTTATTTGGTTGCCTCCTGCCTTCACTTTGGATTTGTGCCTCTGCTCCAATTAGCTGGTGGCACCAAATTGCCCAATAGGTGAAATGCATTTAACCCTTGCCTTATTTCATCTAAGTGGGCAGCTACTTGCCTATGCAGTTTTATTTATGGTGCTTATTTTGAAGATTGATGGCAGCCAACTATGGGGACTAAAGCAATTGATAAAGGCCGGTGACATTTTGTCAGCTGACTGGGTGATGGGAATGTATTGCCTGTGTTTAAGCTGTTTTTGTGGGAATAAATCATTGTTGATGTCAAAAATCACCTTTGGCCCTTTTCAACTGATTGTGGGGAAGTGGCCAGGAAGGGTGTTTGCTTAAGCAGCCAGCAGCTTCTTTTCAAGAAGTAGATGCTTAGCCTCAGTAAAATCTTTCTCAGCAGTGCTATTTAAGTATTTAAAGTGTTATTGAAGTAGCTGAATTCTGTTTGTGACAAAGTTAAGGATAAAAGCATTTTTTCTTGTCTTTGAATGCTCTGTAAAAAGTAAGTAAATGATGAACACCTGTGGGGCAGTTTTAATATGGATGAGGAGGAGGGCTCTGTGCCTTTGTGTCTTAACCATTTTCCTTTTGGAAAGGAGTTAACTGGAAGGACTGAAGGCTTTTTCGCCTGTTTTTGATTTTTCCAAGCAATGCATACTCCAGTCCCTCTGTGTTGGGTAAGCAATTGCTTTGATGAGCAGAGTTTTCTGGAATCATGTGTGTTGTTTCTTCACCGTACCTGTTTAAATGCTCTAAATGGAGGTGTTCTCCACTTAAAAACACTTTGTAGGTGCTCTATATAAGGTGTGCCTGTTCTGTCTTCATATTCAAAAACAGAGACTAATTTCTTTGCCCTTCATGTGTCCTAATTATTTCAACAAATGGCCTGTTTCAGCCTTAAGTTAACTGCTTTCTTCTGTTAAAACCTGTTATCCGTAGGGCTTCTACTCTACCAGGACTTAGTTGTGTGTGTCGGAGGTCCACAGCCTCTGATGAAAAACACTGCTTTAAAAATATGCTATAAGTGCCTGTATGTACAGAGAAGGGACAGGTGAGTCCATGCGCTTTTCAGGTTGGTATGTTATTGTACAGTCTTCTTCCCTGGGATATTTTTTGCTACTTTGAACTTTGTTTTCCATTAAGTCTGGTGATATTATGTAACAAAAAAGCTGTTCTTAAATGCAGAAAGAGACTAAACCAGTCTGATGTTGATCAGTTTCATGTTGAGCTGGCGGGTGGGTTTCACTGCCATGTTTATAGCAGTTCTGTGGGGAATTCTTAAGTTTTGGAAATAAATTCCGTAAGACAATCAAGTTTTCCTAATTTTTAGGGTTTCCACTTAATGCTTAATGGTACAGGACATGAATGTTAATAGATGCTTGCTTCTGCAATGTGTGTTTTAAGACTTTTCTTCTTTTGTGTTGAACTGTGTCAAACCAATACACTGGTATTTCTACAGAGCTGTAGGATAAAGCCACCTCAGGGTCTTGCTGTGCAGCAGCATTTGGGGAGTATTTATTGAAAATGGCTTGGCATTTAGGCTTTTTACATTGCCGCTAATATGCACCATGTCAGGTTATATCAGACTGTGCTACATCACATGGCTTGATGGGACTTGACATGCCCTGACATACTACAATGTATATGTCTCCTTAAATCAGAGATTCATAGAAATACAAGTTAATAAGGGTAATAATGCACAAAGCATGGGGATTGTAATGGTGGCTCTGGTTAGAGGCAGGTAATGTGTTAGGTTTCTGGCACACATTAAACTTCCTACTTGTGACATTACATAAGAATGCATCTGTTGCCAGGTCAAAGAACACTTTTGTCATGCCTTCCTGCAAAGGTACTGAGAATGCGAAGATGTAGCAGGTCAGGTGTTTGCCATCCTAAGTGATTCAGTTTATGATGTTAATTTTGCCTTTCTTAATTTGTAGCATTGGGGAAGGGGATGAAGAGGTGCATTTAGTTGACTTCCAACTTTGATTGCAAAGTTTCTCTTTGCATCTCTCATATTACCCTGAATCTGTTCTGCCATCTTGCAGTCTGCAAGTTCAACAGTTAATGGAACTATGAAACACCCAGGTGTGGCTGAGACTCTGAGTTACCCTTTCTTCAGGTTCCTGTGCTTTTGATGAATGCTGGCTGAAGTGATGGCTTTAGCTGTTCCTTAACAGCTTCACTTTCTATGCTGATGTCTCATAGGGAAACTCTCCATTGCTTTGGAAGAAAATACAGCCAAGATCTTAAATGGAGTGTAGGGATAAAGGAAGGGAAATCCTGCACTTTAAGGCATGAATAAAGTATTTTTTCATCTTTGGAGGAAGATCTTTTCTCTTGATGCTTAAAGCCTATGGTTGTCCTCCCCTCCACTCCTGCAGCTGGAGTCCTAGTCCTGTCTGTGTGTTTCCACAAGTACTAGGCGCCTGTCAGACTGCGGCTTATGTAACAGGAAGAAATGGACATTAAATAGTCCTGAGGCTCTTGAGCTTGTTTGTGGGACCAGCAGGGCTTGAATCCTAGCAGCCTTGCTAAGTAATGCTGTTCTGACTTAATTCAGCCAGGTCTCCTGCAAAGAAGAGATGACTGAAGCAAAGCAGTTTGCACAGGGCCTACTTTTCACGTGTCTGTACACTTCTACCCTTTGTAGGGCCTAAGAGTGTGTTGTTGAGATACTTTATTTCTGTATGGATTTGTTTCAGTAAACCCCAAGAACCTCTTGGTATTATGAATTACGAGGCAGGTAGCCAGAGGTGACTTAAATGCCCAAGGACAGTCTGTTATTAGTAGCAGTCTGAGTAGCAAGGAGTGTTAGCCCATGTGCTGCTCTATAATCATGTGGTTAGATGAAGCTGATTCAAAGTTATCTGGGCTTTGGTTGCATTGGATTGGAATCTCCTAAGAATGTTTCTGTGATGCTTGTTTTTCTAAGGGAGGCAGTGAGGAGGATGGGGCTGGCCTCTTCTCAGTGGTGGCCACCGACAGAACTAGAGGAAACGGCCACAAACTGAAACACCAAAAGTCCCACAGAAACTTAGGGAAAAATTTCCTGACAGTGAGGGTGACAGAGCCCTGGCACAGGCTGCCCAGAGAGGCTGTGGAGTCTCCTTCTCTGGAGATCTTCCAAACCCGCTTGGACACAGTCCTGAGCCACCTGCTCTAGGTGACCCTGCGTGTGCAGGGGGGTTGGACTAGATGATCTCTAGAGGTCCCTTCCAACCTTAAGCATTCTCTGATTCTAACATAGTTAAAACTCCTGAAACTCTAGGCTTAGTATTACAGCTATTGTGGCAATGAGGTTTTTTGCTGCCAGTCTCTAGACAGTTATGCCCTATGTGTTTGGCAATTTGGATAAGGGGGTGTATTTCATTCACTGTCTTTCTGGTCCTGATTTCAGGTTTCTTGAAGAAATGGTAACATACAGGAATATGATGGTGCTCCCTGGCCTGGTATTTCTACAGGTGCTGGCCTTGTGCCAGCCTGTGCTCAGGATGTAGCCAGAGTGCTCATTAGAGGACTGGGGCTCTGGAGGGTGCTGCAGGGCTCAGTTGCTTCATGGTTCAGGATGCTCTGTGTGCCCGGCACCGTGCTGAAAATGCTGCTCTTGAATTTCAAGGTCTGTGACCAAACTTTACCCATGTAATTCTTTTAGTAATCTTGGCCTAACATATTCTTCACTTTATAAATGTGACACAGCATAAAGAGAACTCCTGAGCTATTTTCAATTGAATCAAAACAAACAATTGCTCCCCACTAAAAACTGTGAAGCTCCTGCTAGCACTGGTCTGTTCCTCTGGGAGGTGGTACCAGAGTGACAGCTAGCTGCTAGGGGGAAGTTTTGGACTGTTGAAGACCACAATAGTTATGTGAAAGAATTTACAGTACTCCAAACATACTGAATTTCAGATTATTTTATTTCAGTACACCTACTGCATGAGAATGCGGTGGCTTTTTCATTCTGCTTTTCAGTCTTTCACCCAGAAAAGCAACACAAGTGGAGTGGATAATTTAGTCTTTGCTTTCAGAGTTAAGGTCTAACCTAATACTGTTTTCCTCAAAGGTCTGCAGTGGGAATTTCTGTTTCTAATCTTTCTTCTGGGTTGTCCTGCTGTGGTAACCAAAGGAACCAGAACTGACACTTACCTTTGCTACAACAGGGTAAAGTCAAGTCAGGTCTGAGTTATTTATTATTGTTGGGATTTGGAGTAAAACTATTGTCAGCCATGAGAGAGACTTTATAGTCAGTGGTGCATGCCAAGCCTGTGGACGCTTATCGTTGGAAGCCCAGTTCCAATGTAGACTGCAGCTTATATGGTCTCTGGATTTGAGGTTTTTTTCCAGGCAGGTACTGTTGTCATCTAGAATCTGAACAGCTGCAGTTATGTTCTGACAAGTGATAAGAATTTTCTATTTCAGGATACATTTGTTTACAGCTGAAAATGTGTTAATCAAAAGCTCTGGGGTGAATCACAGTCCTTCAGGAAGGTTTTTTGTCTCTAACAGGGTATTCCTCGTGCCTTGCACTGAGTAGAACATGCTTAGCGTAATCTGCTTTAGAACTAAAGAGAGTGGTTTAAGTCAATTATTGATGTCTTGTTCTTCCTAGTTTGAAAAATGATGATGTTATTGTCTACAGTATATCTTTATTTTAGAAAAATCTAACTTCTGTTAATCTTAATTACAATGAAGATGAAATGAAGATTCCTGCTTCCCAGGATAGTAGTTATAAAGGAGGAGGCATGTGTCTCTAAATGCCATGAAATGCTTTTTGATTCTTTCCAGTCAATCATAGTGGAAATGAATGCAGACAAATTCATGATTTTACTGTGCTGAGGACACCACGAGAGGAAAGGCATCAAGCTTAGTCTAGCAAAATTATCAGGAGTCTTTCTTTGTGTTTCATCAGTGGTCTTTTGTTAAGCCTTTAAAAATGGATTTTCTTTTCCTAGAAGAAAGCAAAGAACTTTTTAACACAAAACATGGTAATATGGTTTTCATTATCAATCCTTCCTCTGATCTTAAAATTCAAGGGAATAAAGTAGATTGAGCAGATAATCACTAATTTGCTTCATAATTAATATTAATGTGCAGCATTACAGTGCTAAATACTGTATCCTTTCAGATATCTAATGTATTTTTCAGGATTGATAGGTAGAGCTTGCATTCTTTGACATCAGCATGTTCCCTTGAGTGAATTTTAAGTTTTATTCACAATAGGGCCATCTTCTGGTCAGCTGGCTGTTTAAAAAATAATATAGCTTATAATTGCATGTAATAGTATGCATTATGCATCTACTAAAAGTGTTAATTAAATTATATGGTGGATGTGTGCATTATTGGCTTAAGTTGAACACTTTGCAATATTGTTATAAATAAATGAACATACACTGTCTTCTCCCTTGCTACCACTTTGTCTCATTATTCTGTTAAGTGCCTTAATTCTCTTTGACTCCTCTACAAGGGGAAAAAACACATCAAAATTCAGAGATCCTAACAGGATCTGAGAAGTTTTGGTAACAAGTCTTCTCCTTGCCCATTAAAATAGATTGATGCTGTATACGAAGCAAATGGTCATAGATCACGTGTGCAGAATCTACAGTGAAACCTTGTAACTTTCTGGGTTTTTTTGTTTTCATTTTACCCTTATCTGTGTGTTCTTACCTACATGCAAGTTGTTAAAGCTTTTTGCATAGAGAGATAGTAATGAAAATGATTTTTAACTATCCTATTCAGAGGAATGTCCCCTTGGTGTTAAAAGCTAGTTGCAAGCTTTTGCAGGGTCATGAACATGCCAGTCACAATCTGTTATCCCTCTTATCAATCCAAGTGTAAAACTATTTTTACTCTTCTAGTATGTCCCATGCTATATATTACATGATTTTTACCTCAATATCTATGTTGCCTTTTGTCTGTAAAAGCAGCAGTGAATGATCTTTCAAAATTTAGGATCTGGGTTGCAGGTTGAGGTATTCCTACTTCTTGAAGGTGCATCATTTTTTTTCTAAGTGTGTGCTATATGTCTGTGCAGTTTCAGTAACATAACCAATTCTTCTGCACAGCAACTGACTACAGGCTATGGTATTAGTAGTGCTTCCTGTGTTCTGTACTGGAGCCAACAAACTGGATGGAGTGATTTCTGCCCATTCTATCTTGGTCAGCTTTGCTTTTTGGAATTGTCTCAAAAATTTTAAAGATCCCTTGGTTTTGAGTTGATACAACTGTGAAATGATTACAAGTGTTGATTTGTTAATGACATAACAGGTGATGTTCTCAGCCCAAGAACTTACTGATAAGCCAGAAACAGAAAAATTCCATGAGTTTTTGGATAACAGCAGTGAAATGTGGTTGATCCTGAACTGTCAGTGCTTCACTAGGGGTAGTACCATTAACTTCTATATGAGATCCAGGTTGTTTCCTGGCTGCAGACTACTTGGTGCAGCTGCAGGTTTGTGAAGCAGGAGACAGAAGGTGGTGCATGGCCATGCAGGAACTGTCTGCGTCTCACCATTTCTGCTTTTCTGTCCCTTTCTCTGATCTCCCCTGCAATTCTCCAAAATACTGCTCCTTTGCTCCTCCTAGCTTTCTCCTGTCACTATTCTGTTTTTCTTTGCTCAGTCCTTTTGCATCTTGTACTGTCTCTGCCTTATGGCTAAGATGCTACAGTCCAGACTTATACCTGAACCTGTCATGTCGAGAAGGGCCATGTTTGTATTTTGGGTGTCTTACCCTGTATGTCTGAGGTCACCTGTCTTGGTTATTGTTTCTTTCCATCACTCACTGGGTGCTCTTTTGCACATTAGTACATCTGTGTCTCCCTACTGACAGTCACTTGCCTGGATTTGTGCTACTCCTTTTATGATCCTGTTAGTAAATGGTATTGAAAGATGATCCCACAGTGGGAAGATGCAAGGTGTACTCTGTTATCTGGGTAGGAGTCAGGTCCAGGAGGGTGAATCTCATAGATTCCAGATTATTACTTGGTTGCTCAGGTGTCAGTGTATCAAAGAGTGTATACCTGGTGGTTTAAGTAGTATTTGTTTCAAGGAAAACAAACTTTATTTTTGTCTAATGCAGCTGCTGCCTGCAGACAAGGTTGCTGTTAGAGTAACCGGAGGAGCTGAGGTGACTGTTCTGTCCATGCACAGTGAACTGGAGTCTAAGGTATCCTGTTCAAGAAAGAGAATATTGTCAGGAAGCAGGGTGGAAGAAATCTCCTCATGAGCCTCTTAATGTAGTTCAGACTTCAGGCTGGTGTTTTTTACCTGATGGGACTTAAATAGAAAATCTCTGGTAATGTATTTCTAGTGTTTCTCAGGTATGAGGTGCTGGAAAGGAGGAAGAGCTTAGTGAGGTGCTTATCTGTTCTACCTTTCACTGATCCTGAACAGCCAAAACAAAAGCAGTTTCCCCTCAGAGGCATCCTGAATTCTTGAGTGAACAGACTATTTTGGCCAGAACTAGATATTTCCCAGAATGATTGGGGTAAACCTTTCCTTGTCGTTAACAAAGCATCAAGAACTACAAAACTATAAAGAATGAATTTATGCTGATCAGGGTCTGAAGCTTCATATTCTCTTTATCGCCAGTGCCTCACTGCCCTAGAAAAGGTGACAACTCTGCTTTGTCTCTCCCATGGGATGGCCCTGCTGTAAAGGGATAACCTTTTATTTTTACAGCTTTTAGCAATCACTTGGTATCCTTCATTTCCTCACTGTAGCTGGGGTCTAAGAAGCAACAATGATCATGTTACCTGTTGATCTCAATGCAACAGCTGTCTTCCAAATTATGCAAGGCAAACCCCTTTTCCTCTATAAAGCATTAGTGGAATAATACTTTGGAGGTGCAGATTATTATAATCAGGGCCACTGAGGAAACTGTTGTGCCTCAGTAGATTACTTCAACTTTGACAAGTTCATGGAGTTCTGGATTTTTGTCCCCTGCTTTTCCATTGCTGTTACTTCAATAGCAGCACAGTTCAGTAGTTTTGCCTGTTGTGGAGGCATAGCTTTCCAAGGAACCAATTGACAAAAGAAGCAAAAGATGTGTTTTTATTTTTCCTGCTCTTTTGTATCCCCTAAAGCAGGTGAGGGGAACAAATTGCTGTACAAGTATTCATAAAGAATTCAGATCTGCTGTAGAACAAAACCATGTGAGGTTCCAAAAGAGAAAGATGGGATTGCAGTTTTCATGTTCAGTCTAGTTTTAATAGGCCTGTGTTATCTTAATGCTTCTTACCTACCTGGAAAACAGTGCAGATGATAAACAATACAATGAAGTTCTTTTGAATGGTTTCCACAGTTATCTCCCATCTACCTCTGGATCTGTGGATGAGTGTTGCTATGTTCATCTGCTTCAAAGTGTGTGTGTGTGTGTGTGTCGGGGGGGGAAGTGCTTTCTTGTCTCAGACTTCTGACTGTAAGAGTGGCTGCCACTGCGGCATCTGAGCCTTTGGTAATGCGTTAAGAGGTGTCACTAATGTCTGCTATATGTGCTTCTCCCTCTCTTTCTCTTCTCTCACCTGTCTTTTTAATATTCCTCTATGTGGATGTGCATGTGTCTAATGAAGGCAAGCGGAAGTAGTTTTTCCCTGGGAAGTATGCAGAAAGTGTTGATGCTGTAGGGTTATACTTCACAGCCCTGTAAAGACCCTTGAGGAAGTCTGTCTCCAGCACAAATGAGATTTATCCCTTTTGAAGATGCTTCTTCTGCTTGAGGAGTGGCAATGCCTGTGATCCTCTTAAGTTTTGCATGCTGCCACCACTCCTGGATATCTTCAGATCAGCCTCTATTTGTATCTGTGGCCTGGTGAATTCCACATCTCTGTATTGCACCTTGCAGTGGACTGCAAGTACCGAGATGATGGAAGACGACTGCTGCAGGGTATAATTTCCTCTGCATATGTAAAGCAGGTGAGCAGCCTCCAGCCAGCTTGGATAAAACTGCTAAAAGTCTCAAGCAGTAAGAGTGCTTACTTGCTCTCAATGCCAGAGACACCAGGCACCATGATCGGATACTGCTTGTGTCTGAAATAATGTATGTTTTCGGAACAGCAAAAATGACCTTTAATGTGAGTGTAGAAAAAAAAAATGCAGAATTAAATATCCTTTCTAGTTTCAGCAATGTAGTGAAGAGTTCTGAGCAGCATTTTGTATTCTGCAGCCTATATATACTCAGTATAGCCTAGGTCTCTCTAGCTTAGGATAGTCAAAGTCTAACTGGAACACATGAAAAGCCCTTATTTACATATTTAAATGTACTTTTCTCTTTCCCAAGAGAAACCATTGTGGAGCAGGTTTCACAGATCACCTTGAATCAGCCCTAGCTGCATTCATTTAAAATGCTTATGCTGGGCACTGCAGCTTCTTAGTCTGGACTTGCCTGCTGTGGATATTGCTCTGGTTGCATGGATCATTGATCAGAACAAATATGTCCTCCTTTGCTCTCCTCTAATAATCAGTAGGGGAGTTACAACTTGGTTTCCCTGTAATGAGGTTCTTAAGGGGGGGAAAAAAAGGACATTCTATGAATTGTCTTGCTGACCCATTCTCTTTGCAAATGGTTATGATTTGAGCCCCATGGTGCTTGATAATTGAATGCTCAGGTTCCAGAATTTCAAATTTGCTTCTCTGCTCCTCAGTTGTTTATCACTGGTTGTTTACTTTAGTCCAGTTGAAACTTGCAGGAGACTGATTACAATTTGTGTGCCGAAGAAAAAATGGTAAAGAAAAGCTAGTATTCCTGCACAATAAAATCTGTGAATGTCAAAACCCTCTTAGACATCCTTATTCATCCAGTGTTGTCCCACTTAAGACCTTCCATATCACTGTGGTGGCCCTGATAATACTGTCTCAAACAGTGAGCATTAACTCTGCACCAGTTACCCTTACTTAATAACTCTGCACCTCCTCAAGCAGCTGATCCATCTTTGGTGACTATGTAAAAATAGTCAAGTTATAACTCATCTGTTTGGAAGTAAATCAGACTACTTCCTAGCTATTCCTTTGGCATATTTTGCTGCTGAGGAGCAAAATGCTCTCAAGAACTGAGGTGCTATTCTAAGCTGTCTTTCCCTTTTGAAAGGTAACTATATACTTATTTCAAAGGATGAAAAGACAGTGCTTATAAGGGCATCTGTATGTCCTGCACTGCAGTATGTGAGCAACTTCAGGCACTGTTTCTTATGCAGATCAGTAAAAGTATATTCCTGGCCTCTTCTGCAATGACTATCTTAACACTAAAGCAAAGTACTCTATTAAAAAAAAAAAAAAAGTAAAGAAATCAGGGCAAATTCAGTAACTTAAAGGAGATCATGAGAGAAGGTGGCAGAACTATGAATAGTGTGCATTTTTTAGCCTTGTGCATTGCCTGTGAGGTCTTCTATTGTGTTCAGCTTATAACCCTGGTCAGCACAGACTGTCAGTGTCAAATTGCAGTGAGCTGTCCTTAACATCAGGGAAAGGTGTTTTTGGTAGCTGTAGAACCAGGAGCTTTGTAGTGGTGTGAAGAAATTCTCCACTTGGGTGTAGAATTCACCAGCCTGCAGTGGAGTTAAGTGGAAGGTAACTTTCTCTTTTGAGGTCACCCTCAAAGTATTATCTCTTTCAGTATATAGGCCCTGATATTGCTTAGCTTTAGCAACAGCTTGTAAAACCATGTCAGTCTGAGTTATGTGACCCACCTCATACAGAACCCATTTTTCTCATTGAAAGAGCTTTTTTCCTTTACAATGGTTTCTGTGACTTTTTTAAGTGGGCAACAATGAACATTAAAGTGGGTGTAAAATGTCCTTCTGGAATCAAATAATTCAACAAGGTAAATAGACCTATCCTGGGCTCTCTCTAGGGAGCCCCTAGAGAGAGGGCTCTAAGGACTCACCTTTGGATGCAAATGCCCTCATGGTTATACCAAAGAACAGCAACATTTCTGATTCTTCCTTAATGGGGAAACTCATAAACCCTTCTGGCTGTAGGAAGCTCTGTTGCCTTTGTACTTTAGGATCCAACAAAGTATGAGAATTATGCTACCTAAAAAGGTTTGTAGAGAGAATGATATTGATCTTCATGGTATCTGTAGTAATGAGCATGTCAGCTGTAGCGCTGAAGTAAACTTCAGTTTATAGATATGTGCCTCTGAGTGTACAGTACGTATGCTGTGTGGAAGATAACTGTGGCTAGACTTGTTAGATTAGGCTCTTGTTAGCCATTATTTTGGGCCTTAAAGTCTCTCTGCTGTGGAGTATTGATCTGAATGACAGTAGCTGGGCTGTTTTGAAGAGGAGTGTAAGAGTAATGAAGATCCTTTCCTGGCCTAGGGCACATCTAGAGGGTCCCTAGCTGTGCCTGTGATCTCATATAGGAGAGGAAACTAGGGCAAAGTAGGAAAAGCTAAGATGTGCAGCAAAAGAAATTAGCATTCATTTTCATGATGTGATATCCCAAGTCCAGTCTAAAGCAAATTACAGTGCACACAATGGTGCAGTGCTTCTGTGTCTATAGAAACAGTGTTAGAGATAGAATCAGGGCTGGAAAAAAGTGCTGTACCTTATCGTGGCTAATAGCAGTGTTTGTCCGGCTTGGTACAAGCTTTGTGATAGCAGCTCAGAGTATCTCCTTGATGAGCAGCAGAGTTTGCACCAATTCTCTGCTACTAGGTCTCTGTTATTTGCAGGTGAGCTGGCTTTCTGTAGAGACTTAAGCTGGATCCTTGAATTTGTGTGTGTTCCTAATAACATGGAATGTAGAGGATCGTTACTGCTTGTGGAGATTTAAATTAAGGATCTTTAGACGTGGAGATGGTTTCATTTTACATGCTACCTAGTGAAGTCTGTGTGCAGACATAATTATGCCAATGGGTAGCATTTCTGGAGAGAGGCTGCATTTTGTGTGGCTGTGCCATAGCCCAAGGTAGTGCAGGTTCAAACAGATCTGAAGCTTTTGTGCAGTTGGGTAATTTGCCCAGCCAGGGCTACTTTGAAGATGGCCCAACCTTTTCCTAGGTGGTAGGAACCAGGACCTGGAGATCCACGTGTGAATATGTGACCTGCTTCACCTTTCCCAGAGTCCAAGCAGGAGCAGTAAAGGTCATCCTGGGTGCTGCTGCAGCCCCTGTACCAGTAAGCCTTGTGTTCTATTACCAGTGGAAAGGAAGCGAGTGAAAGGAGCTCTATGAGAGGTTATGCCTGGGGGGCTGAGTATGAATATGCCATTTTCAATGACAATCTTCTATTTTGGAAACAGAAAGAGGAAGGAAATTGGGGGAGACAGGAGAAAAAAGAAAATAAGGCATAATGTGGAAGAATAGCTGCAATAAGAAAGGAGCAGAAATAAGCAAACTCTGATACTGTATATTGCCTATGGGACTTCTGTGCTGTGGTGACTTGCAAGCAGAGTTGGATTCCCCCTCTTCCTAAAACTAGTGCTGTGGCAAAGTTCCCAGTGCCCAGATGTGCTGCAGTGGCCTGGGACCTTGGCAAGGCTCTCAATTAACTCTTCACATGCCCTTAGGGGTTCCTGTGCTTGCAGCTTTGATCTCCTGCTTATCCCAGGCTGCTTGATATATAAATCCTCTTGATAATTACTGGACAGCTACAACTTCTGCACAAGTGATGCAAGGACCAGTGCTCTGGCAGCCTCTTATCAGTAAGTGCAAAACCACATCGTTCCTATTCTGGTGTGTTCTCTCTTCCTATTTCTAATGGGATCCCTAATCTTCTGATTATTCAGGGATTGCTGAATGCATCCTTTTAACACCAGCGGTAGGGAATCGGTGGCAGATTTTAATCATAATGGGCTCAGTAATAAGACTCTCCTCAATTGACATCACTCAATTTTAATAAGTTGCAGTGTAATTATCCAGTTGGCCTTTTTCCAGATCTGACACCTATACTCTGGCAAAGAGAGTTTATGTATTACCACCAGCAATAGGAATCGCAGACTCTGTGACTTTAATCACCCTGTGACCTCTAATACTAAACCTGACCTTTGATTTTGCTTCTTGTTGAGCTCCTTCCAGCTGGATGTGTGCAACAGTCTCTGTCCACACATGAACACTGCACCATTTTTTTAAGTTGTTCTTGGCAGTGATTGACAAGGATGCACTCAAGACAAGAGTATAAGAAGCACAAAGAATGTGTATTGAATGATGCAACAACACTCTTGGTGTTGGATCTATCATGACTTATGCAGAATGTTTTGTGGGGTCAGGAGGGAACTGTAAGAGCTGATGACAAAATGTTTGGACTATCATAAGGAAAAGATTGATTTTTTTTTTTTTTTTCCTGTTACCTCTTAGTCTGTTCTGTATACTTTAACAGTAAGAAAAGATGAACAAAGAAAAATGCAAAAGGATGTATCTGGTTCCCCTCTATTAGAGGGTTCCACTGAGGCAGATGATGCCAGCAGCTGTAGTGTGCTGGCTTTGAGAGCCCTAAACTGGAAACTTAATTCATGATGAGAGCAGCATTCAAGACATCATTATCTGTTTTCACAGTGAAAATGGATTGGCCAGGCAAGGCTGATGCATGTCTGCGTGGCATCTTGCTGGTTTAAGCCATTCTGATGTATGCTACTTCAAGCATTCTCTGAAAAAATAAAGCAAGCAGGATAATAAACAGAAAAGTCTCTAAGCCTAATACAAGCTGTTTTGAAAGGAGTTTGTGCTACCTCCAGTTAAGCCCATTTTTCACTGTAATTCCTTTTGTGTTAAGCTTCCAGGAAAGCCAGGATTCCCTACTGCAGCTCTTTTGTACAGATGCTTTTCCATATACACGTGTATATTCAATGGGAAATCTTGTCAAAAATAAGAGCACTGAATAATACACACAAGGACAGTAGCAGCCAGGTGTGAATTCCAACTGGAGCTTCTGAGGACTAATTCAGTAGATATAAGTGAAAACAAGGAGTGCTGTTCTTACCATCTGTGTGTTTTTTTTCTTTTTTTTTTTTTTTCCCCATCAACAATTGCATTCAATGTTGATATTCTGAATTACAGCCCACAGGTAAGGAATTGACTTTAACATGACCTGCAATGCAAAGTAAGAGAAATTCAATTTAAATCATCATGTACCAAATATACCTGCTAGCTCAGGGCAGAGCCTAGACCAATTAGGCCCTGATTTCCACAGCTCTGACATGCATCATGCCAGTTTGTAGTCCAATGCTTACAGCTGCACAAAACTGCAAAGCCTAGGGTATCTCTGCACCTAAAAACTCTTTTCTTGCATAAGGATTTCCTGATACCATAAGAGCTTGGAAAAGGATGAACTGCATCCCTAAATATGGGCATCATGATTTTTCAGCTTCTGTTACTATATATTTGCTAGATCTCAAGGCTTGGCAAGAAAACTCTGGGTGAAAATAATTATCCTCCTTATTTACTTTTTTTATAAGGCTCTCAATCGCTTTCTTTTCACTTGGGAAGGTGACATGATTTTAATTTTGTTTTTATTTCTGAGGCAACTGATTCTGAGTTTTTACTTTTATTTTTTTCTCTCATCTTTAGAAATCCTTATGTTATGAACATTGTTGGACGTATTCCTCATTTGAATTGTATAAGCCATAAAGCCTTTTCCATAGACAAAATGTAATGAATAAAGGTACTTGCATATTCTCACCTAAGGGCTGTGTTTGATGCATACGATTGTGACAGCCATAATATCCTTACCAGTTAAATGAATCTCTCCTTTCTAAAATGCTAAAGCCTAGCTAGTCATTTCAACATATAGGAAGTAGCAGCCATGATTATGAAAAAAATATAAATAGTTTTAAGCATAAGTCATGATGCATGATCATAGCTATGCAAAAGGCTTGAGTAGTAACTGCAAAGAACGTCCAGCTGCAGGAAATCAGCAAGAAAGTGATAGCAAAGAGCATCCTCTGTTTCCACTGAGGAGCTTGTGATGAGCATCATCCTAAATGCAGGGGGATCCTGGGGACACAGTGAGGGGGAGTAGAAATAGGGTGGCTCTGAGAGACTTGACTTCAGTGGACGTTGGCTGCCATCGCTATTCCTGGTGCTTGTTTAGGCCAATTTGAAGACTGGACATTCCTTAGTAAGGAACTGTAGTTACTCTGCTTGCTCATTACTGCTGCTCAGTGAGGATGGCGGGGCCTGCTCTGTCACTTAGCGAGCCGGATGCATCCAGGAGGCCTCAAAGGCATTTGGAGACTTGGTAGGACTTGATAACAGTGGTAGAGAAGCAGATCTTCTGCAGCAGATTGAGCTTATTCTCCTTTGTTGCAATAAATGGTTTTATTTGGGTGGTTGATTCATGTGTATGTCTCTTTTTTTTTTTTTTTTTTTTTTTTTTTCCTTTAAGAAAGATGACGTTTTGCTCTCATTTCCAGTTGTATCAGTGGGCACGCCACAGAGCTGGTGCCTCTCTGTCACTGCCCAGGTAGCTTCATGTTCCACCTGGAGGGAAGTGCTGTGTGCGAGACCCCTGGGAAGCTGCTCCGTCGGTCTCGCGGAGCGGCCTCCTCACTGTTGCGCAGCTGCTCCTCTGCCGGGGGGATGTTCCCCCTCACTGGGGATCCAGCTACTCGTGGCAGGAAAAGAAAAGCACTCCTATCAAGTGTGCCACCACTTCAAAGTTTGAACCTGTTTTCAGCCACTGTAACTCTACCTGCTACTATTTGTTTGACATAAAATATCTTGTCTGCTCTTTTTAATCTGTAGGAAATCTTGTTTTTGAAGAATGCCTGTCTTCAGATTATTCTTGAAAGGTCCTGCGTGCCCCTGTTTCTCTCCACTCTTTTAAAAACATGAATCTTATGAACCTTACATTAGCATAACTTTTATAAGCAGTCTGTTTTTAGTAGCTTCTTTTTAGTAAATTAGGCTTGTTTTATAGCCATAATGGAATAAGCAATGAATGACATGTCACCTAGTGGGAGGATTTTTAGTAATTATCTCTTCACACCTGCTTGTGAATGTGGATAGGCTTGCAGACAGCACAGGGTTTAAAAAGAGCAAAAGGGCTGTTTTTATTCTGAGCCACTGAAAAAGTCTAGTCTGTACAGAAATCTCCCAAGTCCAATGACATTAATAGAGAAGTGCTGCATTTCTGCAACTTCGCTTTGCACAAAGGAAGAGTGAGAAGGGTCTTAAAGGTTTTTTACTTTGTCTTGTGTTTAAAAATCAGATTTCTTCCTTTGTAATGTGTTTTATCATGTCATCTCTGTAGAGATTTAATGCAAGTAAAATTCAAATAACAGAAATGATATCTGATTAAACCTGCTTATTAGCTTCTACTTGACTCTGAGAAATGCTTAGAAAAATGTTAAGATCACTTCATTTAAAATTAATGTCATCATTAATTTAAAATTAATATAATCTGTACAGGCAGTGTTTGCATCTTCCCAAAGTACTGGAAATGGAAGTGTTAGTGTTGTGAGTGTGTCTAAAAGAGCGAGGGTCTCAGACACCTTGCTTTCCCTAGCCCTGTGCCCCTTTCATCAAGGGTGCCGCTCTTTTCTGTTCTTTCTCCACAAATCAGGTCTCTCAGTTTGCAAATCAAATGGGTCCTTGGACATGCATGAGATGCCAGGCTCTTTCTACTTTATTTTCACTGACACTTGCTCTGCGGGTAGACCAGTGTTTGCTTTGCCTGTGTATATGTCACTTTGTTTTCCAGTGCTGCTGAGGGAAATAGTCTGCATTCTGGTTGTGCCTGGGCCCTCCTATTTATGGATCCCTGGGTAAGTGTGTTTCAGCATCACTGAATTCCAAACACCTCACTGACTATTTAGAGCACACAGGGAAAAAACAGTCTGTATCCTAAACTGTAGAAAAGATATCATCTAGTTCACAGCCCAAACTTGAATGCTTTCTTCTCCTAGTGTCCATCTTCCTTGGGTTTTTGTTATTTAAATTAATTACTATTGAAGGGAGGCTAGTGAAAACCTCCTTGTTGTATTGGCAGTAAAAAAGCAGTGCTGCATATTACACTTTATTTCTGCATTCCTGGGGGGATTAATGTGTTTGTCTCAAGTTCTTGCAGTCACTGTTCCCAATACTGAAAAACAGAAATCTTGTTTTGTCCCCTTACCCTCAAGCAGTATGTCTAGCTTTGGGTGATATACTTACTAGTTAGAATTTTAAAAGCTATTAATTTTTCACCTAATTTATTTTTACCCCTCCAGGCTATTACTTCCTTGTAAGAAATGAGGCAAGACATTTTTTTGACTCCATTTTTCCCTAAGTGTATTAAATCTGTACCAGCAATGTGCAGATTCTGGCTCTGTACCTGGACTTGACCCATTTAGCACAAACTGTCCTAAGTCTCAAGGGTGGTTTGGTTTTCTCATGTGGCTTTTCTTTCATCTGCTGTGGGCACCACTGATGCATCTGGTTTTGCGTTCTGTTTCCTCTACCCCTGGACAAAACCAAGTGGACAGTATCTTGTATTCCAGCTCACTATCTGATCCAAGGCAAATGAAAATCTAGTCTCTTCTCAGCACTTTTTCCTCTTACTGTTGCGGCATTAACTGCCTAAACTAGGTCAACTGCTGTGAAGGCTTCTTATCATAAACTTGCTGCTGATACCCAGTAGCAAAATGTGAGTAGCTCAGAATGCTTAAGTCAAAATATGACTGTATGGAAACCACTAGGAACTTTGGGGTAGTCTGCTGATGCTTGGACATTCACTTGAGATCAGGTACAGAGGCTTTTATGTACCGAGGTGGGGGGAGAAAAAAGTACTCATGATCATCTCTATCCTTGCCTGCATCAGTTGTACTATACACAAATCTTGCTATTTTTTTTCCTTTTTTTCCCCTATTGCTTTGGCCAGGAAAATGTGTTTTTGTTTTTTCTCCTTGTCAGAACCAGATATTTGTTGTGAAGGCCTGTGCAAAGATGAGAATGACAGGTAGTCTGTCTCTAACAGAGATAACCTGTTATTTTTGTGTGATCATGCTGTGCATGAGGACGGGAGTGCTTGCTGCCATCCATATATGTGTGGGGACACCAAGGTGAGCAAGCAGACAGCCTTTCTCTTAGCTTCCTCAGAGCTGATCTTTGTGTGTTGAGGAAGCGAGCAAAAGCAGTTACAATCCACTCTTCTGGGGAGCACTAACACTAGTCTGGTCACAAGCAGCCCAAATGAATGGAACAGACTTGAGTTGGTTGAGTTTTGCTGGTTGGGTGCTGCTGCAGGGAGGTGTGAGAACATGGCGGCTGCTCATCCTGGTTTGCGTAGGAGCACCGGGGCTTTGGTTAGAGGCTGTTAACTGTGTTTTATTCTCCTCTTGGAATTAAGAGGAAAGCTGCCTGCTGTAATATCGAGTGACATCTAAACATGGGTGAGACAAATTCATGTTTAGATTTTCCCCTTTAATGTCATCTTCCAAGGAGACTGATCAATATGTCATTGATTGCTGGAGTTTCTAAGAGGAAGTGCAAATGCTTAAAACCCAGACGAGACTGTCTTGTGCTACACTGTTGCATCCACAGAATGTCCTGCCTAGAGGGGCTATCCCAGCAGCCGTCCTGGGATGGTTGCAGACAGGACCCCCATGACCTGGCTTGGGTGCACAAGAACAGAAAGAACTAAGGTTTAGCAAGCCTTGTTACGACACCATTTCAATAGGCAACTCAAGCTGTTTGGCACAGACAAGCTATGTTATTTGTCCAATAAGAGATTAGAAGAGGGCCAAACCAGTTAACTTGTATGGGTCAGCATCTCTCATTTGGGGCAGGAGGGGCAAAAAGCAAAAGTTCTGGACTGTATTGAGCAAAACTACCCAAGATGTTTCCAAAATGTCATTTTAATAGTTATCTGAATCACTTTTGTAAGTGGCTGTAAGTGTATAATATAGGCAAATGTAGTAGGTGGTTAATTGCTGCTTGACAGCCATAGTTGGTAGAGAATCGAGATGCGAAGAACAGCCCTCAAAGCTAAAATAGTACCATTAATAAAAATAAATTGCTATCCCCAGTAGTGTCTTGTACCTGTGACATGACGTTCTTGACTAGGTGCTGCACTCATCTGCAGTGTCTTAGACAATTATTGTACAAATGCTCCAGAAGGGTGTGAATCTGCTAAGAAAGTGTTTGCTTTAAATTACAGATTAAATGAAAAACCCCAGATTGTTATGTGGTTACCAGTTTAATTGTGGCAACTCCCATTATTAAGTTGAAACTGGTATTCAGGTTCTTATCTCGGAATATGATGCATATTAGATGTATTTGTGCCCTTGCTTAACTTTAATTTGCATCCAGCTTGTTTTTCTTCCTATCAATAACTGAAATTACAAGCATGCAAACAAGTTAAGATGTTGAAAAATACTTATTTGTTCTACCTGGTTTGCTCAGCAGTTGCAGAAATCTTCATGAGTTCCTTTAGGTGTTACTCTGAAGTTCACCTACCTAAAAAAAACCCTCTAGAAGAAAACTGCGGCCACACTCTGATTTTGCTCTTTATGTTTTTAGTCAGCGTTGAAGCAGCTTTTATTATGGAGAAAAGTAAAATGTGCCTTCAGTGGAAGTGCTTCCAATCAGGGAGGGAAGGAGCCCAGCTGGAGAGCTGGGTGGTGAATGGCACATGCCTGGTGGTCTCAGGTACTTTGCTGCTTGATCAAATCAGTCCACTTTACTTAATCAAAGGTAAAGAGTTAGCAATCACTTTCCTACCTACCACTGCCCTATACAAATACTGCTATAATTGAGCATGTTACTTTAATCAAAATTCATCTATGTTTTCTGAAAACCAAGTTTCCACTTGCATTTGGCTTTTCTCACACAGAATGTTCTGACCTGCCTGTGAGGAGCCAGAATGCAAGAAGGTCTCTACTAACCAATGAAGGTTTTTTTCTGGAACAGCTTTTAGAGAGTTTAGACAAAGTCTGATGCTCCTGTAGCATATTGTGTTATTCGTAGAATCATTTTAATCTAGTAAAACCTCTTTTAGTTGTTGTTGTAGCTGTTCCATTTCCCTGGTAAATGATTAAGCATGTACTTGTTCTAATTTTCAAAGCCTGCAGGTGGTAGGGAACAGAGCTGTTTCTAGCCCTGCTCTGTCAACAATCCAGGTATTTTTCTTCATGAAAATCAGTGTAGCTTTCTGTAGCACAGAAACTAGCTCTAGGCTCTGAGCTTTGAATTGTGAAATAACTTTATAATTTTAATGCAGGCTCACATCAACAAAGTGAAGTATCGCAGACAGGCTGGCTACTACTGAAAGACCGTTCCTTTTGACTGAAAAGGCATGTCTGTAAGTTCTGGTATTCTCCTGGGCTGGCAAATTCAGAGTGCCAAATGTAAAAACCTGAGATAGCTGGGATTAGCTGCTTAGGCTCTCTTGTCTGAATGTCTCCTATGTACATCTGTTGCTAGAGCAGCTCTTAAGTTTTGCATTGGTTGCGTTGGTTTTGATAACCAACTTTCAGCTTAAAAAGCAAACTAACCAAGTTAAAAAAAAAAAAAACAAACAAAAAACTTGACAACTTACACCAAGGCCATGTGTGCTATGCTTTTACAGCAGGTGTTTCTGTATGACTGGTACTCATTCAAAGAAAAATCAAACCAGTGATACTTATGCTAGTGATACCAGTTGTTTCTCTGAGAAAATAACATATGAATTGCTTTATACATTTGTGTGAGCAAAGTTGAAAGTGGTTGTGAAAGCATTTTATTAATAAGAGAAGCTTATCCTCTCAATGTAGTAACTGGAGACTCAATCCTTGTTTCTGCTAGTTTTTATTAATGCATATGTGAATTACTCTAGTCTGACAGTGGAGTAACATGAATCCAAATTGTGGGCAGATAAAAGCAGAGCTGTCAGCGGTTCCTTTTCAGGAGAGGAGTGGTGCTGAGGTACTAGGCCTAGCTTTCCCCAAGTTGCCAAGATGAGTCCGAGAATTATTTATATTGCAACACTTTGAAAAGACAAATTGGTAGATAGTATGGATAGTAACTTTCTACTTTCAGGAAGAATTTGCTGTGATATTAGGGAGTCTACAGATCAAATTATTGGAAACTTCGTACAAGTTCTTTGGCACACTTGCAATTTACTGCAAATTCAGCAGTAACTTTACAGCACAATTATGTCTAAACACCTCTGATACTGTTAAGGAAATTTGTCTGTAATGACAAGTGCTGGGAACATAGTTTGTAACTCAGATTTGTTTGCCTTAGGGCATGGTTCTATGAGGTATTTTCATCACAGTCCTGTATTAATTACTTGTCTGTTCTGGGTATGCATAGTGTTACAGTTCCATATAGACAACAAAGTTTTAATTGCTCAGATCAGTACACCTTGGGTATTAAATGAGTGGAAGATTTGATATATTTTATAGTGATACTCCTTTGGAAAAGGAGGAGGAGTTGAAAAAGGAGCATGGTCTTCCTCCCTTTCATACATACCCAGCTCACAGGAGCCCAGCCTCTCCAGTCTGGGCAGCCCCAGAAAAGAGCTCCTACCCCTTTCACTGCTGCTATCAAAACCTATTTGACACTAAACTGGCTAGACAATATTTTCATTACATGGAAATTTTCAACATTTCTATGCTTCTCCTGTTCTCTACAGTTTCATACTCCATACCCAGCAGCAGCAGCAAACTCTTTTCTGGTTAAAGAAAAGGGCAAGGTGTGCACTCAGGATCAGGTGGGAGCTCACCAGTGAGTACAATGAAGCTGTGGGATAGAGGACAATATGGTGTGAAACAGCTGAAAAGCATGTGTGGTGTAAAAGAATTTTAGTGCAGAAATAGCTAATAATCAACAAATATCTAATAGTCAATAACCTAAGGCTATGCATAGGTGTCTACCTTGTATTATGCACGCACTGAATTCAGTGCTGGACACTGCTTCTAACCTCTCCAGAATAAGAGGAGTTCATTTGAGTCATAGAAGCTGCAACTTTATACCAGGTGGTAGACAGGCTTGGTTAGATGATGCCATTAGTCATTTTACTGAGAGTTATCAGAGTGGGTAGAAATACCCTGTTATACTAGACTTGCATGGGAAGTTTAAGGGAAGGGAATACTCTTCCCAGATCTCTGGGGTTGGAGCTGAGTTAACACAATATTGCCACCCTCTTCACTAATTTCATAGGATTTCTGGTCCTTTCTTCCCAAAGAAGTAAACTCACACTGTAAATTGCATCCCTATTTCAACTTCCTTATTATAGAAGTAAGTTTTAAAACCCTGCTCTCCGTTTATAGTTATTAGTGTATGTGAGGGATCCTTTGTGTAAGACACTAAGGACCCTCCTCCCCCCCTCCTAATTCAAAAGTATTGGAATCGCAAGGATGCATGTTGTAGGAATTCCTCTGTTCACTAGACTATTTACTTGGGGTGGGTTAAGTTTCTCTGAATATATGACACTTCTACATTTTAGTAAATTCCAAACTGCACTAGAAATAAGACATCATTTAAGGGGCAAGAATAGGCTTGACACTATCAGAAAACTGTAGGTAAAATAAGATGAAGTCAAATAGAAATTCTGAAGGCACTATAAAATTCAAGTAACTGCATATGGATCATTTCAAGAGAATTTTTACTAAAACATGTTTTCTTTTGTTACCCCTTACTTGCAGTAGCAGTACTTAAAACTTGAAACAGCTGACCCAGACAGTAGCTGAAATGCACTATTTTCTATTTGTTGCAGTTTTTTGAGAAACTGGTGTTACTTACTACTTACGAAACTCTGAATAAAGGTAAGACTTTCTGTCAGACTTTAGAAGACTTGATATATTTGAGTAAAGAAATAAAGTCTATTTCGATTATGTTATGCTGTTGGCCAACTGATCTCTAATTGCCAACAAGGTTTATCTGTCTTCATTTGACATACATGGTACTACCCAGAAAATGGGATGCAACTTAACAAGATGCAGGAATGAGGATTGCAAAAATGACAAGAGGGATTAGTCCACAGAGAGAATAGATGAAAGTCAATATTTGCATCATAGGATCAAAGTAATGAATTTTCAGAAGCTACTGCCACAAATAGTATGTTGCCATATGGCTCCTAGAAGCACTAGTATTTTAGTGAAGGTAGTCACTGTATTCAGTTGGGCTTGTACTGAAGTCATCGTGTTCAAGAATAGTTTCTTTACCCTTATCTCTTTTTTAAAAAGCATTAGTGAGTGACACTACTGTCACTAATTTTATTGAGATCTTTCTGTTATTCAGACACCGGTTTATGAATATTAATGGAAGAAGGAACCGTTATGAGGGCTGGCAGAAATTAGTCATCTCCAGCTGCTGTGCCTTTGTGGTAGTGAGTGATTGCTAATAAGTTGTTGCCCTTGCATAGCTTTGGCAGACTAGTATTGGCCTTCATACTGCACTTTGCTGTATTTCTGCACTTATTGGACTAAATCAGAATTCTGTATTTATTTTTTTTATTACTAAAGCATACCATATGGATCAATAAGATGGTGTTCCAGAAGTAAATGAAGGTAGTAGTAGAAAGCCTATTGTGTGTGCAATAATAAAAACATAGACCATGCCTCATTCATTATCAACAGTAAGCATAATATTTAAATACAGAACATATGTCATGAATAGATTGTGGCATGAATAGATTCCTTCCACTTTTCCTTTAAACATTTAACCTGGATGGACAAATTTCAGTTATACTGCAACTCTATGGATAGATACAAGCTGTGTCCAAACTGGAATTGTGGTATGACTTTTGAAGGAGTATACTGATGTGCAGCAAATGCATTACTCACAAAAGTCTGAGTGCTTGTGTTTCTCTGTAATGACGGTATTTAGGACTAAAGACGTGTGTAAAGGTTTCTCTAAGCTATGTGACTGCCTGAGCTAGATAACTTGTATTTGTTCCTAAGAGCATAGTACTGCTTCACTTTTAAGAGAGGCACCGAAGATGAAAGCAAGCCTTTACAGAGATGAGCATAGCATATGCCACATAATGAGGTATACGCTGTCTTTGTAGAACATGTTTGTAAACCTGCAAAGGTAGCCCCCAGTGTATATTTTTAATATTAATGTATTGCCTTTAAATGTTTACTCTCTATGAAGCAACTTTTCTTTTAGGCATGTTTNAGATGTCAATCTCTTATTCCCAATAGTGTAAACTCTTCAACAATGCACATTCTATAGTAGCTGAAATCTTCTGACCTCTGAAAGTCCAGCCTTGATGAGACTGTGGCCTGTCCTTGATGAGAGCAGGAGGCAGGAGATAATTGTAAAGGCAGAGGAGGGGAAAGAGATCCTGCCATGAGGTAGGTGATACAGAAGACAGCTTCATGGACCAAATCTTTACTGCAAAGTTGTTACTTCTCAAGAGGTTTAGCAGTCACTCCCTGGGACTGCACATAGCCCTGCTGCCAGTCAAGCCTGCACTGCAGATGCTGCACTTCCCTATGTGGCATTGGGACTTCCAAGGCTTGTTGTGCTTCAGGAAGCAAAGATGCTTTAGCAACTTCCTGATGCTTTTTGGGAGGAGATGTTCAAGGAGAGGGTGTGATTGAGAGAAGGCTTTGGAAGGCTACCAGCACTCAAGTAAATGTCCTTGCTACAGATTAAGATAGCATAAGGAAATTAAAAGATGATTCTGATCCAGCTTAGTTGTTTGTGGTAGATGCAGAGCCCTACTTGTCTGAATTATTTCCATCTAAGCAGGGGGCAAATGGGGCTAGATCTGCATAGAAGCTCTTTGGGTCATTAGAGGGCATGAGAAAAAGCAGATCTGTAGACCAGTCACTATTCCTTTTTTTCTACTGCACAAAACCCGCTAGGGTTAACAGAATTTACTGAACCTTGAAGGTTCCAGAATCACAGAAACTCCTCTTGTTTTATCAGAGCATCTGTGCCAAAAAAGAGCACCAGTGTTTTAGTAAACCAGTGCTTACCGTCTTGTGCTAAAATAGTCTCTAAAGTGAATAATTCAGAAGACGGTTGCATTGCTTTATTTAAAAGGAGCAGCATAGAAGTGTCTTGAATTATGCTTTTGCATTTTTCAGTTGTATTGAATCTGACCTGGGAAAGGGAAAGGATGGCATGGTGCTAAGCTTATATTCAAAATTCCAAGTTTCATTAGTGGTATCAGTTTCAGACAGCACTTGTCAAATGATCATGAAAACTCATCAGCTCCTGGTGAGCAGTTTCATTGAAGCTCTAGCTGCAAAAACAGCTTTAACTTGTGGCTTTGCGTTCATGCATACTTCAGCTTAAAACACATCCATTTCAAACAAGCATGAACAGGAAAAGACAGCAAAATTTTGCCTTTTTTAATCAGATCATACGTCTTTCAGGTATACTCCCAGGATCTCAATATAAATCCAGAAGACGATAACAAACTTGGCACCACAAGGACAGGTTTTAATACCCTAAATACTGTTTTCAAAAGCAGCAAGTTCGAGGGACCAGACTAACAAACAAGGGAAGGTTAGAAAAGAGCCTGTCCTGATGATGGCTGTGAAAGTGCAGTTTGGAATGTAGGTGAGTTGAATTTGTGTCTGTGTGTATTATAATACCAGACAGATGATAGCTGGTAAATGTAGCATATGTGCAGATTGGTGGTTCTTGATATACTTTTGTTTTAACTCTTTTTCCTTAAAGCAGAATAATGTAGGGCTTTGTGAAATGGCAGTCCAGTTTCTCCTTATGGCTGCTCCTGTGAGGTAGTATGAAGGCAAGTATTTGCGCTGCTGCTCTGTCCTTTGCTGTAATTGCAGAAAATCAGCAGCAACTTGGAAACTCAAAGCTGTAGTCCTGAAGGAGAAGGCTAGGGATCCTCCTGGCAAGAGGGAAAGGCTTAAACCTTGAGACACTAATAAGAGGGTGTCAAAGACTTTAACCACAAATAGTAGTGATGAAGTTTTAAAACGATAGCAAGCTACGGTTTTACTCTGAATTCCAAGATTGAAAAAGGAAAGCTATAATAATTAGACTCAACACCTGGTAATTTTGTGCAAAGGGAACATAAAACTTAGACATTAAATCACACCTATAATTCAGTAGGAGAATGTTTTATTAAGACTCCATACACAACTCCATACATACATCGATAGGGTCCAAATTATTTACTTGAAGAGCATGTCTTATTCTCTTCAGTAGTACAACTGTGCACACTTAACCAAGGGCAAAAGTTGCTTTCAGAGACGGAACATATTCATCTGATACTTGAGCTTTTATAGGCTACTAGATCTCTCCATATAATTAACACTTTTCTGGGATAGAAAACATAGCAAAGCCAGTGTAGGGTCAAGTGTTCAGTTTCTTGCAGATAATCTTATTATCACTCTTGTGGCACATCTAAGCAATGTAGAAATCAACAAAAGCAGCCTGTGGCCAAGTCCTTTACTGCAGATGGACTTCATAGCCTCTGGAATCACTCTGTCAGAAACAAAGAAACATGAGATTGTCTTAACCTTTTCACTTCTGATGCTCGGGAGATGAACAGTCTAAAACAAAGCTCCATTTATTTTGACATGCCTAATTCCTATATAAATGGATGTCTGAGAAGTTTTCACATTCTGGAGCCTGATTCACTGAGCTTGAGCCTTCATTCAAAACTATACACATCAGAACAACTATTATCAATTCAGCAGGCCGTGTTTACAGTTCAAGTTTAAAATACATATAGTGTTCAGTTCACCTTTGATTTTTTTGATATATTTTTGGAATATTTCTGCTATTGTGTGATCAACTACTGCTTTAAATGTTATCAGCTAAGGCCTATGTAAACTCTCTTACTTTCTTTTCGGTGTTCTTGTTTTGATTTAGCTGCAAGGACACAAAAAACAGAAGAACAAAACATGAATAGAAATTCAGTGTCCTCGATAGGGGAACACACAGTACAAAACATAAATAGACTTAACAATAGAATAAATATTGGAAGACAAGTTCCCTTCCATGCCTTAATAAAGCAAAAATAAATGAAATATACAAAATATTTATGAAGTACGTGCAAATTTGTGTTAAGAATTATCTACAGAAAAGCATATGTTTAAATGAAAGGTATGCTAGATTGCTTCTGTACCACTTCTACTGTATAGTGTCATGTTTTTTCTTTTTTGCGTGGTCATCTTAGAACCATCCTGACTTCAGTCACTTTCCACAGACTGAGGATCTAACTTGTTATGTATAAGTCTCAAAGGAAAGAAAGGTTTCTTTTTGTGTGTGTGAAGGTATAAAAAAGTCATCAGGATAATAGGGGGAATCAACAGAATTATTTCATCAGAGGGACACGAACTCATGTGTAACCAGAACAATGTGCTGTGTATTTCTCTGATGCAAACTTAAATTCAGGGGAAAAAAGAAAGTTTCATAATGAAAAAGAATGGCCTCTTCTGAAAATCAGATATAATTAGGAAAATTTCAGATTTTGTTCTCATGCCTGGGAAAGTGCTACACTTAAGGACCTGAAACACAAAACAGCCTAAATGTTTAGGAATTTCAGAATCTCCATTAATGAAAGCATTTTATTGTTGCAAATAAAATCATGATTTTCCTCTGGATAGGCCTCAAAGCTTTCATTTAAGCTTTGCTGGTTTGATTCTGGTTCTGCAGTCCTGACTGAGCTCTGGCTGCCAGTCTTTTACAAAATGCTTCCTCAAGTTTGAGGTTTCTATGCAAGGAGCTTGTCAACTGGTCTGGCCTAATTAGTCCTTAAAGTCTAATCCAGACAAGGTAGATGTCTTCTAGTGTGTGTGTGTTTAAAGTGGTTGATTTAAAGCCTTGTGAAGGAGTGTATGGTCAGATTTAATTAACTCTATTACATGACAAAATACATGCAAAGGAAAGTGTGAAAGCAAAACTTGTAAGCAGACATCCATGGTAACACCTTTCTCTTCTATCCATTAGCTAGAGCATGGGGAGAGCTGGTATAGCTTGTATGCGGTATATAATGCACTGCTCCAGTGCCATTTTTACCAGGAGACAGGTAAGTACATTTGACTCTGTCTTTCCATCCTCAGACCACAGGATACTCCCATTACCACTAAGATGTCACAGGTAGCTTAGATGTCCTTGTCTCAGGAAGGACATGCTGTTTCTTCTGCAATGAAGCCTGAAGCGTCTCTGTGCTTCTCTGCTGAGAGGATTGCAGGTATCTAGCATTGACCTTCAGCTCTGGTCCCTCATATTCAAGAGGAGGCAACTGTTCCTGCTCTCTGACTAATATGATGCTGCCTCTCTGAAACAGATAGAGCAGGGCAAAGCTGCTACTACAGTGCTGAGGGGAAAGAGGAGAAGCTGTGCAACCTTCCTACTTCTGCAGCAGATCTATTAAAGAGGGAGGCAGAACAGAAGTCCTAACCTGACATCTTTCCTCTCCCATGCAAGTATGACCACCCTAGTGAACTTTGCAAGGCTTTTTGTGTGGAGGCGCCCTTATCTTGGGGCTTGCCAGACCATGAGCAAGGAGAGCTATGAGAGTTTCCATCTTCCCTTTGCACACTGATTCTGGGGTTGCTGTCCCAGTGTCAGCTTTTCCAGTGCCAGCTCCCCTAAATCAGACTGCTCATCTTAGGATTTTTGTGTCTAGTATTGGCTACAGATAGCAAGTTGCAACTCATGCCTACAGAGATGCAAAGGAAGTATGATGCTTTGATTGAAGCTTAATAACCTGGTGCACACCTTTCCCTGTCCACAGAAATAAAGACTGAGCTATTTAAATGAATAAAAATGTTTATATGGAGATGTTATTTTGCTTGAAGAGCATCTGACTCATTCTGAGAACAGGCTGAATTTAATCTTCAGTAGAGAAGAGGTGCCCACAGACAAAAGTCTGTTCCATTTTCTTCTTTCTGTTTCTGAGCAGCTTGCCTAAATTTCCTTGCAAAGGTGATACACTATCCATACTTAATACACATGTGGATGCCTCCAGAGATGTCTTTAGCAAGTGCTTTTCAATGCCTCGACCCAACTTACCCTGTGGTTTCTTAACATTTCAGAGAAGTGTTCCAGTCTTTACAGGGTATTGATTGATTCAGCCACCACATCTAGTAGGTCCTGTTTCCAGGGACATCCTGTTGTTGGACACTTCTGTAAGCCAGAGCTCTGCTGGAGAACTAGCAGTGGCAGTTTGCTTGGCTGGTAACCTACTCTGTTTTGTTGTTGAAATGCAGCAATGGTGATACCTTACCTGATGGCATGACTGGTTTGTAGTCCAATGTCATGATGTATGTTAGGGCTTTCATACACCTAGGAATCTGAGAGAGTTTCCAACAATGTTGTTGAAATATTGTATTTCACTTTGGTAAAAGCTAATGATGTTGGCTTTAGGAGATCTTCTACAAGAACCCATTAGCACCCATTGTGATGCTAGCTTGTTAAGGAAGATAGTAAAGTAATCCAGAGGGGCAACAACCATTGGGCTTTAGTCAGCTAGCTGATTTATTTGCCAGTGCAAGATTTCTGTGTATCTTCACCCTGAGTGTATGGGGCCTTCCAAGTAGCTACCTTAGCCCATGTCCCAGGTAGGCAATGGGAGGGATCCTCATGGTCCAGCTGGAGGAGATGCTCAGGTGGCATCCTGATCCCTGATCTGTCCTTTATACCCTCAGGGGAGGTGCATGTGACAGTACTATGGCTGTCCTTGTGAGGGGGTCCTTCCAGAACCTTCAGGTGAGATCCATGGGAGGGTGAGTTTGGCAAAGGTATTCAAATTTTAGCAAATATTTTTTTAGTGAAGCCCTGCCTAGGCTTCTCGCTTCCCTTGCTGCTGGGGATGCTTCCCACTTCCTGCCCATGAGCAGAGTTGGTGCAATTCAGTAGTTTTATTGTTAGCTTTTTAGTCTCCCATCACTCATCCCAAATATGAGGCTGGTGCTTCAAAAACTAAGTCCAGTAAAAGATGCGCCTTTCACTCTTGTGACAAAAGTGTGTCCAAGTGAACTGAATTTTGCTTTGTAAACTTGCAGTATTTTCCTACCTGAACACCCAGGTGTGTGTGATATTTAGCTTGCCTTTACCTGATCTGAGTGCTGATTCAGACTTGCAAAAAGCTGTGCCCTGTGACACTAACTCTTGTGATGACCTGTTATTTCTTTCATAGAGCTGGCCAAAAATTTCTGCCCAGTAATACCATACTAAGGCAGTAAGTTTTGAATAGTCTTGGCTTTTCTTGCTGAGAGCCTATCGAGTGGTACTGGAAGGATGTGTGCTATTTCAGTTGCTGCTGCCAAGTAAAGCACTGAATAAGTGTCAAAATATTTGCATCCTAAATATGTTGCCCATTCTTATTTTTTCCTGTAGGGCATAATGTTCTTTATTCCTGACAGGTTCTCTCTCTCCATCAAGATCAACATGGCCTACTTTATATGCAAACTTTCGTTTGTCTAGCTAGATGCTAGTGTATTTTTATTTAAAAGCCACATTGGAAAAACTGAACATCCAGGCAGAATCAATATGGCAGAGTTTGATTCTCCCCTCCTCCTCCTCCTTTCTTGTGCACTTGCTTGGTCTCCTGGCAAGCAGGTGAGACTTCTCCTGATCAGATCTGAGTGTTTGCAGCCTTGGATGCAAATGGCCTTCCCTAAATAAAGCTCCCTTCTTCCCATTGATCTTGTTCAGTGCTTAAAATGTATCAAATCCATAACTAGTTAATCTTTAAATGACCGTTAGCAAATGACCAAAGCATGACTGTTATCATGCTCCAAATCATTTCTTTAGTTTATTTTATTGTTTACCACTAATGCAGATTAGCTGGCTTCTGTGGAGGCACTCCTTGTTTATATGAGAATACCTGTCATTTTTATGTCTCAATCAACCTCGCTGAAAGGGGACTTTCTCTGACAAGCAGATGTTGCATTTCAGCTCGTCTTCTTTGGAAAATAACTTTCATATTTAACCATCTTTTTGATCACTTTTTAAGTAGTTACTTTCATTGCCTCAAGGACAAGCCCAATGAAGTTTTGGAGCTCTGCTTTGTGGTATGCAGTTTAGTGTTTACCAGTTACCATTCAATCAGCTTTATAAGAGGTAGCCTGCAAACCTTAAAATGATTGCTTGGTGGGAATGAATGCTAGAATGACATCATGTGCTAGTCTTCATTGGGCTCTTTCACAGAGAAGTGAAATGGGCAATTGATGAAATAAGCTATGAGTGGAGGATTAGATTTATGATAAGGAAAATCCGGTATAGGTGGAATGTGAAGAATTTTGCACTTCAGAACTGGGAAAAGGAATCAGAAATAGTCTCATTTGAGAGGATATGTGGAATGTTTATTTGTGCCAAGTGACCTTGCAATCCATCAGTCATTAATTTGATAGCAAAGAACATGAACGCCACCCTGTGGTTGCTGGTAGAATTAGGCTAATGCCTTGTGATTTGTCATTAAAAAGCAATTAATCCCCTTTCCCCTCCCCCTACCAAGTAACAAAGGGGTTTTTTGCATGCACATTTGGGAGCTTTGAGGGAATGGAACAATATTTGCTATCCCCAAGGCATGGACCAGGTAGCTTTGAGAGCTGAGGTTCTAGCAGTCGCAGGGAGAAAGGATTTATTTTGTAGATGTTTAGCTTCCAGAAATGAAAGTCTTACCTGTGTGGGGGGAGCTCTGTGTTTTACACGTTTGAGTTGCCTAAATTTGACTTGATTTTTAACAGAATGGCAAATATGGCATCCCAAATAGAAAACCCTTTTGGAAAAAGTCTATTTTTTTCTGCAGCTCTATGTGAACGATTGTCCAAATGCATTTCTTGCTTTTTTTAATAGGACATTTCCTGGTATAAGTGCCTGGAGGGATGCTTCCGATATTAGTTGTAGCTTAATAAGAAATATGCTTCATTCTTAGTTTACTGAGAAAGCCCTGCCTACAGAGGGCAATTTAGCGCAGGAAGCCCTCTGTAAGCAGGCAGCCTTGGCCTTGAAGTCCTTCTCCCTTAGTGCAGGACAAATCCAAGGAGATGAAGCTTCCTACTCTAAAAGCAATCTTTGTGGGCGTGCTTAGTTTTTAATGTATCAGCTTAGTTTGACAAAATTACAAGCTGTGTGAAAACTTGTAGTGGAAAAAGTCAGATGATGCTTGATTACTTGGATACTTGTCTGGAATATCTATTGTGAATGCCTGGTGTTGGTGAAATTGGCCACTATTACAGGCAAAGAAAGCTGGGTACAATATGGCCAAACGCAAAAGAAACCTTTCACAAAACAATATTGGTGTAGCCCTCTGTGTGGGTTGCTGAGCTCCACGGACAGATGTTTGGCTGCCTGGAACTGAGGGTAGCATTTGGGATAGTCTGTAGGTCCAGTGGTTGTAATAGGCAAGAAGTTTCTTTATTGTGGACTGCAGCTTCTGTGAGGAAGGTTTTACAGAGCCACGTAACAAAACACGGTCCATACAGCTTGGTTTTGTGTCTGCGTTAGATAATAAATCGCTCCTTGAGGACAAGAGCTGAAGTTTGTCTCCCTTCAGAATACCTCTGAAGTGCTGTGCCATTTCTAAGGTATTCAGAGAGGAGATCCAAGGATGAGCAACTTAACCAAACTTTATTTACTAGTAGTATGATTTAATTTAGAAGTTAAAACCCTTGAGAATTTAAGTGAGTGCTTTTAACCCAAATCGCACACAACCTTCAGGTCAAATGAACGAGTATGGACTGCACTCCTATGGTGGAAGCTTAGGCTAACGTTTTTATTGTACCAAATGCTCTTCCATCACACTGAGATTCTGTAAAGGACAGAAATAAATATAACCAGTCACCTCAAAATCAAGATTGGAAGTGAAGAAATATAACTGCAGTGCAGTGTTACCATAGTAACAAAAGCTCTAAAGTGATCTAATCTACTGTTAAATTTCAGCTCAGAGATGAACAAAATCAACATAACAGAATAAATGTTACATTAAAAAGGGAACTAGGATATTTTGGGAGTGTCATTATGTTTGTGTCCCAAAATACAGCAAGAAGACCACATCTGAAAAGAAAGGGAATATCTAGGTGGGTTGTATGTTTTATCATCTTTGTTTCTGATTTCTTCTCTAATTATTATCCTGTGAGGCCAGCTGCCAAGTGGCTTTTTAACATAAATTGGAGTTTACTCACAGAGGTATTTATTTTCAGAATATCCTCCTACTGTCATTCTAATTGTGCAGATGAAGAGCAGTGGTCCATACATTGTGTTCCAGATTTCTGAATGCATTAAAGTCCTGCACCATCCTCTGTTGAAAGACCTAAACGATTTAAGATGTTGAATCCCTTCTAAAAATTGTGTTGGACAGTGAGGGGCCTTTAGAGACCTATGTTGCTAAGCAGACTTGTTTAAAACTTTGTTTTTTGTTCATACTAAAATGTATGTCAATAGATATTTTCGTTATAGTTTTAAAACAGAAGCAATCTTTAAAATGTCCCTTGCTATTCCTTCCAAAAGAAAGTGGTTTTGTGAAATTAGTTGAAGTCCTGAAATGTAGAGGTTTCCTGTATTGTTTCATCGCATTGCACTGTCTGAATACTGACCACAAACATTACCAGAGCTGGCAGAAAGCATCAATTTTCACGCAAGATCTTTTTATTTTAATATTATTGTCACAGGATCTTCAGTGATAGTTAAAGATTAACTGTGCTTTTGTTATGGGATTTTGGGGCTGTGGTATTGGGTGTTTTTTGTGTTTGTTTTGTTTTTATTTTTCCTTAAATATTCAGCATTCCTTGCCTGTGTTGTAAGAAAAGCTTGAAAATTTAGATAGCTGTTATTCACATGTTTCTAAAGTAGGTATGATGAGGTCTTCAAATTACTAGTTTGAGTTCACTATGATTATGGCACATATCTGATAATGTAATTTTAAAAAGTATTTAAGCAAATTTTAAATAATTTTCAATTAAGTTGAAGAGACATTTTAAAATGTTCAACCAAAAAAAAAGCCAGTATATTTTAGTAACAGTTGTGGGAGGAGCTATAATCCTAATTTGTGTGGCTGCCCTTGAGGAATAAAGTAATCCTGTGTGTGCCTTAAAAGTTGGTACTCAGCTGTATTTCACCATGGATAAACAGGTAAAAATAGACTTGCAGAATATGTCTTTGGTTCACCTTAATAGCTTGTAACCAGCATGCTTTCAAGCTAAATTTTCCTTTTCCAATGAGAAGAGATACACTCTTAGAAAGTGATATCACATTTGCATGCAACTTACACACTGCATTTTTGCAGGAATATATTTGACTTTGTATTTTTCTCTGGTAGTTAAATATAATTTTCTTAGGGCAGAATAGAAATGTTATGTTCATTTTCTAAGAGATATATTCTACTTTCTTTGCAGATGTAGATTTAAGAGTGCTGTTTGCAAGGAAAAGAGGCCCCTCTTTCTCTTACACTTTGTGTAATGTCAAATTATTTTTTCCAAACATCAAATCACATATGGATTTCTTTCTTTTTATACCATGCTGATCACTCTGGTATTTTACATGGAGTTCTTGCTTCATTATTGGAAGGCAGGGAAAGCAGAGCTACTTCTGAGGCAATAATCCTTGTTTTTATGGTCTATTCTCTTTCACATTCATTGCTTTAATGTGAAACTCTCGTGATATTTTGCAGGCAATAAAAGTCTGTGGACGAATTTTTTTTTTTTTTTTTTTTTTGCCACTGTATTCATATTTAGCTGGGATAGCTGCTTGCAAACTTGGTGCAGTCTCTGTCATCAAATCCAGGTAAATGTGGGGAAAGAAAGCAATTTCCATGAAGTATGGAGCTGGAGTTTCCTTCAGCTGTTGTACAGGTATTCTTTGCTTTTTTTCAGCTCTATTTATCTTCATTCTATTTGAGATTTTGCTGAAATTTTATGGATGAAGTTCTCTGGGGAGATAGTTCTCTCAAACCCAGCAATAGAAAAAATAAAGTACAGTGCACAATTTCCCAAGGAACTGGGGTAACTAGAGAGTCTTTGACCCCTTGTATATTAGGGTATATTCCATTGCAGTGGATACTCTTACGTTTTTGAAAGTACATCTGTTTTGGGGTTCTGTTGGATCTATGTGGTTTTCTTTCTTTAACATACTCAGAGTGCTAGATACATAGATATTTATACCAAGGAACAGAGTCAACTTTAAGATTCTGTTTGGGGGCACATTTCTTCTCATGATAAAATTCTTCCTGTATTTGGAAGGCAGCAAAGGATGATATTTATTCTGTTTCTTTCCATACTTTCCTTTAAATAGGTATCTTATTGGTAATTTCCTGTAAATAAAACAACACAGAAATGCTTATAGGTGAATGCCACTTTAGGCATGTTTTTTGTTAAACCTGTGTGATTATTTTAGTTAAGTGTAGAGACACCAGCCAGGGTTTCTGTTCCTAAACACTTGGCACGGTACCATGTATTACAAGTGGACTACACAGCTTAATTTAGTCTTTAATGATCGGGAAAGGAAGATGTAAATGAGAGCCTAATGATTTAGGTTTAATATAGATGAAGCAGGCAGTTTACAATGCAGTGTTAGAACAGGAATGTGAGAAACATGTCCTGACTTCTGGCTAGTAAGAATAACATGGTGCTAATATTGATCCCAAGTATTTTGTTGAGCTCCAAGTTTTGAGTAGACTTCTGCAATTCTGAGTGGCTGTTTAAAACCTTGTTAGTTGGGGATTCTTTTCCGCAGAAAAGAATGTGTATTCAGCTATCCAGAGCACATTCTGTTTGCATGAGAAGGTTGTGCCTCTGAGACATACCAGGTCTAAATGGAACAGGAAAGCAATCAGTGTGGAGGAAGGTGGCTAAGTGCACTATCATTTTGTTTAGATCCAATGTACAAATTAAACTATGAAGTGAAAATCATACTAGGAGAGACAAAGAGTAATCAGGCCCTAGTTTCTGGATATATCTTTTCAGTGACTTTGGTTTTGCTGCCTCCTTTCCCATTGCACTGAGTTGTGTATGCCTCCCTTTTATTCTTCATTTTGATCATTGTTGTCCAAGTTTAAGATATTTCAGTCTGTGTAATCTATGTATGGATGCCATATCATTATCCTGGATTATTTGTCTTGATCTTTTTTTTCCTGCTCTATCCTTTTTAAGGTGGAGAATGTAGAAATGTATTCTGTATTCAATCTGTGGGAACAACATGGGTTTATCCAGTGGCATAATGATCAGGTGGCTTTTGTTTTTCCTCTTTCCTTAAGGACTCCTAGCATTTTATTTTCCTTGTTTCATTGTCTCTTAGCCATGAGCTGACGTTTTCAAAGAACTATTCATAATGACTCCAAAATCTCTCCTGAATGTTGAGAGAGTACGTTAACGCATATGTTTTAAGCTGGGTTTCCCAGTGTTAAGCCATGAAAAAAATAATTCTTTTTTGTTTCTGAACCTTTAATATGATGTCTGTAAGCAATTTCAATTCCATCTAAAGAATTTTAGCAGCTTTGCTGCTGCTTTTAATTTTCTTCTGGCAGACATCTTCTGTTTACAGGTACAATGACACTATTTCCATCATGCAGCTTGTTGTGAGAGGCAGCATTCAAAAGCAATGTGCTATTGAGCTATTTCAAGAAAGAGAACTTCAGATTTAGACAGTCTTTTCCATTTAAAAACCTTCATTTAAAAATTATTTTCACTAGAATAGTTAACATTTATTAGACTTAGAAAAAACTAAGTGATCAGTAAGATGATAAAAATAAAGGGAGTTTGCAAATAACATTTTTCTCTCTGTGCTTTCTGGCTTTCAGCTGTGCTGTGTTTGAGTTGCAGCAAGCTCTGCATAGTAGATGTGACCCTCAGGTTATCACCTTCTGCTGCTCTTCCACATGGGCACCAGTGATACCCATGGGGAGACCTGGAACACATCAAACATGACTGCCTGTCCCAGGGGACTTTCTCCTCAATCGCATTTAAGCGTAATATTTACAGTGCAGGCAGCTGGATGCTGGTACAGGTTGTCCAGGGAGCTTATATGGAGTCTCCATCCTCAGGGGAAAAACCCAACTGGACGGAGCCCTGAGCAACCTGCCTGAATTGCCCTTGCTCCTGGTGGGAGGTGAGGCTAGGCAGTCTCCAACCTCTGCCATCCTGTGCTTTGACTCGGATTTCATTGTCTCACTGGGATATTGAGAGAGAGTTTATCCCAGGAAAGCGCAATCTGTGCTCCTGCTTGCCTTCCTTTACAAGAAGAATGAAATAGTTAACAGTATTGATGTTTAAATTATCTCTGGAAGGTGCTTGGATCAATCCTGTGCTGAGAGATTTCACCTCCACCACTGTTCTTTGGGTAGTCACTGAAATGCAAGGATCTGCTCACTGCTGTACCTTCGACACTGCAGTTGCCTGAGCTGGGTAGGCTAAAACTCCATGAGGTGCCTTTTTCTGTCTCCTCTCCCTATTGCAGTGCAGGCCTTGGTCAGCATTGCCTACAAAGCAGAGCAGTTTTATGTTGCCTCAGGTCAGACCTGCGTTGCATTCGATGGGCATGCATTTCAGATGCAAATGTAGTATTTGCAGTCCACTTCATGTGTGTTCTGGTCAGTGCATGTGTTCTAGCAAATATGCAAAGTATTCTGAAATGATAATGCTGTGAAATCAATCGCACGAGGGCAGTTGAATAATGTGCCTTGTTTGTTTTGCTATTAATTTGCCTGGTGCTGCTAATGACATTACTGAAGCATCTTGCAAAGAAACTGTGCTTTAAAAGGCAGCTCTGCACCATAGTTCACCATCTTGGAAAAAATGGAGGACAAGCTGGAGGGAAATATGCTGGCTGATTGTACAGAGCTCTTGTTCTTCAATTTTGAGAAGGTGAGTCTTTAAGAAAATGTTTGTCAGAGTGTGAGTATCATGGCAGGTGACTGAAGGGAGAAGCAGAAATGTTTCTATAATAGGAGGTTTTGCTGGCGGGAAGCGGACTTGAGTTTGGACCTACACCAAGCCAGGTTTCATCAGCAAAACATTTAAGGATTGATGAAGTTTTGAGCATCTCTAAATGGGATATTTTCAATGCATGTATTTAATGCATTTAATTTATTTTGCCCATCATAAGAGCTAGAAACCATGTTAAGATACGGTGTGCTGGAGAATGCTGTAACACCTTTCCAGTGATATATCCTCCTGCATGGCAAGTCAGCTCAAGTCTGGGCAGTAAGAGCCATGTGCTGTCCTAATCAACCCAGCAAAGTCCCACATAGAATCATGGTCACATGTGTGACCAGAGCTGGTGTGTTGTCACTTACAGAATATATGTAGTAAATCTATGTAGTATTTTAAGGAATCTTTCAAGATATTTTTTCTCCTGTGAAAGCATGCAGAATTTTATGAACATGGATTTGGAAATTATCAAAGCTTTTTAGGGGATTGTCTTTCACCTTCTACCTGATACTCATATCCGTTACTTTGAAAATGATTGAACAATCCTTATGAAATTTCTATAGTTTCTATAGTTCTGCTTTTAACCTTGTATTAGTGTCTTTCCATTTCCTAGTAATGACATTTGCTAGGCTATGTATGGGTCTTTGTTACTTGTTCCTAGTCATTTTGCTTTTACTTTTACATGTGATATACTATTAAGATAGGAAGGAATCTCTAATAGATCAGCCTCTGTTTTAACTGCAGTAAAAAGTAATTACTATAGAAAAGCTCTAGACAGGCTATCCACTCCAGGATATTACTGGGATAGTATTAATATGTGTTACCTTATTTTTAATGCTATTGTGTTGTTGTCATTATTTCATTATATCTTTTGATGGATTTGATAAAGTGAATGTGTTTATATATATTTATTTATCTGTGTGCTCTTATATTTTCTCCTGAAACAAGCAGGGTGAATATTTGAACGGCATTTTCTTTCCATGTTAGCCACCTTCAGCCTAGTCATTGTACTAGGATGCTGTTCTGTGTTTGCAGTTGACCCTGAAGATAACTTTTACTCTTTATGTGGTATTTTTCCCTCCTTGCACCTTCAGAATTTGGTCCACCTATTTGCACAATGCATTAATTTCTTGTGGTTTGAGATTTTAGGCCAAACACTGGATATGGAGTAACAGAGTAGGGCTATTGTTTTGATTGAATATTCTTTTTAAATGTCCTCCTCTTAAACTACTTTTTTGTGGGTCTCTTGCATATTTATATACAATAAGCAAATATGTTTTTGAAATTTAAGTGATTCTTGCAGAACTTTGAAATGACTTCCTGTTGTGTTAAGGTATCCAGAACAGCCTCCACTTGTCTTACATAGCCAGGTTCCTTCTCAGGTCTGAAAGGCAGAACTTTGATGTTCTTTTTTCACAAATAAAATAATTCTCTGTCTGTAAGGCAGTGGAAGAATACTAGTGTCAAGACCTACAATGCGTATCTCAGAAAAATTCAGTAAAAGCTAGTACAATAGCTACTGGAGCTGTAGAAAGTAGCAGTCTATTTGTGTTTATGTACCTTTGTGGGGAACTAAGCTGTTAACCTGTCATCTTAGCATAAATCATTTTCAGTAATTTGCATCTTGCCCCTTACCCATAAAAGACATAATACAAGTAAATGATTTAAGGGCTGTCACTTGTGATGATACCATCAGCATGTTGCTAGCACTGTATCTTTTTAATAAAGATAGCAGGCACTTCTGTAAGTCTGGAGTTCTCCACAGTTTATATCAACATAACACAGATAGGTATAGGATTTGCCCCCATTCATGAAGAGAAAGTCAAGCTTACAATTTTACCTCTACGGAGAATATAGAGCAGATTGAGTGCACTTTCTTTTTCTCTAATATATACCAGAATTTGTTTGACCCTGAATTTGAGGGGTTGCTTGGAGCATTAACATGCAATAGAAGCAGCACTGTATGTAAATCCAATCATTGTATGTATTGTATGTAAATCAAAACATTGTAAATCCCAGTGCTGGGCTGAGACACAGCTGGTGTGAACGTACATTTGGCTGGCCCTACCTCTTGGGCTGACAGCCGTCTTTTGGGGAGAAAGGGAGCAACTTGCAGCACTTCTGCTTTGCCTGTACACTCTAGGATTAGTTAGTATGCTGCAGCTGTGGAGATTTTCATTTCTGATAAAACTTAGCCTGAGAGGTGTTTGCTGGTGATTGTCAACAATCAGATGAATTATAGATGATGTTGGTAAACAAAATGCTGCCTTGATGAATGATGAGTTGGCTATACTATGACTTGACTGCTAAGTCATTCAAAGCACTGATTAAACCCATTACAGTAAAATAATCACCATCCATTACCTTTAATGTCGTGAACTGACAACCTAGTTAAGGCAGCTGATGGTGTCAGCAAAATGATTTGTTGGTCCTCATGTCCAATGACAATAAATCACTTGGATAAATCAATGAACAGTAGCAATAAAACAATATATTTTCATTTTTTTGACATTCAATTACAGAGTGTGTATACGGACTTGTTCTTAAACACTCAGTGATATGGCAGAATTTAGCATCTACCAGCAACTAATATATAGTTGGGGCTTTTTTCCAAACATGTTTTTCACTTAGTGTTGTGTTTTTTTGCTGTATCTGTTGCTGCAACGCACCTCAGGGTGAGCTTCTTTCTCTGCTCTGGAATGCAGAATTTTGATACTTTTTGTTACCTCTCAAGAAGTTTGTTCTTCTAAGTAAGTTTCAACTGATATAGTAGTTTTTGCAAAAGTTCAAGGATAATGGTAAATTTCTGTTTTATCTCCTTGCTACTAATGTCTGTAAGCTAATGAAGTCTGTAACTAGGCTTACAGGTTAGATGAAATGTAAACTTGAAAAGCTTTTGATCAGCCAGAACTGAGTTCAGGCTTCCGTGCTGCTTATGAATAAATAGCTGATGATATTGCTAAAACTTAACTTAGCGACAGCCAAGTCTCTTTTCTGTTGCACTGTCATCAGAGCACTGCAGAATGAGGAATGGCATTCTTGGCAGGGAAGCAAAGATTAGTGGAATTGGCACATTTTAGAATATACATATCTCTTTCTCTCTCTCTTTACGCAATTAAACATATGTGTGAGTATATGTATACATTTGTGCATGCTGTTATCACTCATAGGCAAGCATTGGACACTGGTCAAAGTATCAACCCCCTGGAAGTCAATTATACATTCCTTGGAAATGATAAAAAGCCAGACAGCTCCCAGAAACTTGAAAGTACTAAACTATTATTTAGGTAAAGCTTCGTAGTTTTTAGCTAAACATTGACAATATTACAGTCCTGACCATGTGTTTTTTATAAAAGAAAGGTTTCAAGTGCAAAAACATTTTCCTCTGGATTCCTTCCCGTGTGCTACCAGCACGTGTACAACAGCAGACTCCTAATGTGTTCTGAGGATTTTTCAGTACGCAGCTTTTATACACAATTCAGAGAAATGGCAGCAATAAGGAAGACAATGTAAAATCAGGTGTCTTTTATCCTCCCAGACATGGTGCACGAGTCTCTTCTTGATCAGACTTGACTTGCCTTTGTTACTTTCATATTCAGAGAAACTTGCTACAAGCAGACACAAATGTTTTCTGTGTGTGTGTGTGTGTGTAAAGGTGGGAAGCAGGGTCGCTGGTGTTTTCTTTCCCAAAATAGTGTCAATGGTTGAAAGGAAGGGTTTTGACCCAAAAAGTAGGTAACATATATTAAATCTACACTGATTAATGCTTACAGTAATAAAATCCTAAGTTCCTTGATCGTACTGGATCTTGCCATTAACAGTTAATAGTAAATGCAAAGTTCTAAAGATATACTTTGTATTGCTAATCTTTGCTTTACTGATTTAAATCTGAAAATCATTCCTGGCATGCTTTTCTTTATGGCCAATATTAGGAGTTCACCCAGCTGAGCATACAAGATTCCATAGGTTCTCGATACGAGTTTCTATGCAGTATATCAAACCTCTGGAAAAAAAAAAAATGATTTCAATTTGCCTCTTGATCTGGCTCAGCCAGCAGTAAGAGTATTAGCTGGGATCTGTTTCTTAGGGGACTTGCCTGCTGAAGACTGGAGGATAGTCATGGAGATGAAACTTTTTCTCTGTGGCTGTATCACATGGCAGATGAAAGATTTTTCTCATTTATTTCTAAAAAATGGATCTGTCAGTAGAAAATGATGGGTCTCACTGGACATATGGGCGGTTAGAACAAAAAAGCTGAATGTCAGTAAAGGATGGTAAAAATGAAATGTTTGTCTATAAATTATTTTTTATGTCATATTTAGATTAGAGTATAGAAAATGCAAGTAGCCAATATGAGTTAGGTAGCAGACACCAGAAGGTGTCAAGAAATGCTCTGCTTTGTGATGCAAGTGAGCCGAGGTGGAGACCTTGCACTAAGTTTGCAGGAGGAATAAGCAAGCTGTTGATATTTATTCCAGAAGTAATATCTGTAGTGAGTACTTTTGAAAGCATGTTTGCTGTGTAAAGCTTATTAAAAGATCGTTTCAGATAATCATCTTCCATTTGGTTCTGACCTCAACAATTTCTCAGGAAAAAAAGCCCGTTCAGAAGATTGCTGTTCTCTGTCAAATAGGCTGTGAGATCTGTACAGATGAAAAGATGCTGTAGAAGAGAAATGAAGGTAGACTTCAGAGCTATCCAGACAAAGCTGGATGTTTTCAGATTTTGTATGAAGTCTGGTGAATTGTGTGTTGCCTTCAGTAAGACTGGTGTCTGTACCATCTGTAATGACATTTCTTTTACCTGATTCCTAACTGATCCTCTAGACTCTGTGTCCAACCTTATATCTTTTTCTAGGAAGTTTTGGCACAGTGATGACTTGACTTGCAAAGCTTAGTGCCTGAGCTGTGCCTTGATTCACCATGTTGGCTCCTCCCTACTCTGCTGTCTAGAGTTGGGACTAAAAATTACAGAAGAGTAGGCTCAGAATGAGCTCAACTTCACCCAAAATACAGTGCAAATGACCAGTGCCAAGGCAGCTCATTTTTTTTTAAGCCAAAATTTGAAATCAATTCTGGAACAAGTGTGAAGGTGAACACAATATTTTAGAATCCTAAACAACGGAATTTTTGACTGCCAAATCAAAGGTGATTTCAGCTTCAGATTAAATTTGAGGGAATTTTAATCTAAATCAGTTAGCTGGCTCTAATTTTTACTAAGCTACGTGGCATTTCAATTGGTACAGACATTGACTGTTTAATAGATAGTCTGCCCCCAGGGAACAAGAGGATCTGTGGAACAGCTCCCAGCAAATGCTGTTCTGTACCTTGCTAGAACTGCAAAGCACAGTAAGAAAATAGCAATGCACAGTAGATGAGCTTTTACAATAACATTCGGTAGATAATTGTATATTCCTGTTTGAAGAAGTTGCATAGCACTTCAAAAAGGAAAAAGAGTGAAGCAATCACTTTTTGCACTTTCAAGGACTAAACCAAGATAGTTGCACTATAATAGTACTTAAACTGTACTTTTGGAAAGCATTTATCACTGTGTATGTGTGAGAATATCCACTTGAAAAGACTGAATGAGGCAAAGAGGCAAGTCGATGCAATATTTGCTTTTCTGTCCTTCACTTCAAAATTTCTGGGGGTCAAAACTCTGGTTTTCCTGCTGCCATAGCCTCAAGGTTAACAAGGATATGACACAATATACTGATTTTAAATGGGTATTTTTACATAGGTGTTAACATTTTAAGTAGTTTTCAAGCTGTTTGTCAAAATGTCTTTTATGAGGTATACATGAAGAGACCCATGTACATGATATTCCGCAGTTCTCTGACTCAGGAAAGGATGAATATATTAACCTTTTTAAATTGACGTCTTTAAATCTGTGGAATGAAATAGTTAATTATGTAAACTCCATCCCAGGCAGTGCTTCTTCCCTGGTAAAAACTGGTGCTGCAGTGTATCTTTGTCATCTCTATAAATATTTCTATAGCAACCTTAACAATTGCCTTTATTTCCTTTCAAAGCTGCTATAGAATTTAGGAAGCTGTCCGGATGTGCTAGTAGCATCCTACCAAAAACTTGCCCCCGATTCGTTCCTTGTGTGCCTTAGCTGGCTTCCATCAGATTGAGGACTCTTTGGCTACTACCTCGAGTCCGTTTGGCCTTGCTCATGGCTATGGGAAATTAAAAATGTAAAGCTGGAAATTCAATCAGAGGGCAGTGTGCAGAATAGAGGTTTGGAGAGGGGGAGTTTAAAAGTGCATCTGGTTTTCATGACTCTGACAAGTGCTTTTCCTTTGTCTTTGACACCTGCCCTCGAGGACATGCAGCACGCTGCTAAATAACATCTTGTCACAAAGACCAAAGCAATGATTGCACTGTGACTAGGTTATTAAGGCAATTTTATTTCATGCTTGTCTATTAAGGTCAAGTTACTAATCCATACAGCAAAGATGATCTTCCCAGATGATGATGATGAGGGGTTCTTTAAACAGCCCTGTTTATTTTCATTTTTTTAAAATATTTTGCTATTGAAACCGTGGGAGTGTTGTATTGCAGTTTTTAAAAAATAAAGACATCGAGGAAAGGCTTTTTCTTTGTTAGGAATGCATTCTGTGTCCCTTCTCACCAGCACTTTATCAAGCAGATTTTCCTCGTTGTCAGCTCAGCATATGGTGTTCAAAACCTAATTTTTGGAGGGGCAAAGGAGAGGTGAGGAAGGTAGGAGGTAAGCATCTATTAAAAATATTCTTCCCATGACTTGCTGCAAGGAAAAATTACATTTCATCAATAAATTTATTGCTTTGATTAAAAGGTAGAAGCTATTCACTTTACTTGTAAGGCTCCCTCCACTTGCCAATAATCACAGTTCATGACTTCATTTTTCCAAAGAGAAGAATTTATTCAGGACTATGTTTTTAGTATATGTTGAGAGTCCTGTCATAAAATTTTTATTTGAATTGATAAACTGTGAAGACTTACCAAAAATATCCATAAGAGTCCTAAGTGAATGTATGGGGATAACCAAAGTAAAATACATGTGTATACATGTTTGCATGTATGTATATACACACGCTCATTATTTTTGCAGAATGTCCTTCAGAATAGGTGTTTTTTGTTGTGTTTTTAATGAGTTTAGAAGATCTTTGCTAAAATTGCTCTCAAGGCAGCCTAAGACCACGTTTACTTTTCTCATGGATGTAACCAGCTGGTCTCACAGAGTCTCGGTGAAGTATATTACCTTTCCATGGTTTGCAGTAGTCCTGGCTATTAGAAACAGATGGACTATATCTAACACAAGCTCTTAGCAATAGTCCTAGATACTGTTTGCTTTAAAAGAGGAAAAAGGAAGAATATAATTCCGTAGTATATGGTGAGCATCTGTTTAAGATGCTCCTGGCATCTGTGGATCATCTATAGCTGTAGTGCTAGAACAAGGTAATGCCAGTTTGGTATTTTTTGTACCACCAGAATACCTTGCTGCTGGGAACTTATTAACCAGCGCTGCTGAGGCATGGACATGTGTCCTGCAGAGCTATCCCGGATTCTGCTCCATTTGTTTGAATAGGGGAGACGGTTGTGTGATGCATATTAAGTCGTTGCAGTTCATTTTTCAGAGCCTCTCAAGTTTGGCCCAGTTCTTGCAGAAGTGATTTCTGTGGTAGAACCTGATAAAACAGTTGTCACGAGGCACGGATGTGCCATGAGCCTCTGCTTGGGACGTGTGATTATGGATAGCAGTTCACTGATGTTCAATGTATTGACAAAAGAAGCAGACAGAAAGAAAAATGACTCTATCTTTATTTTACCTGGGGGAAAAATTCATACAGCAGAACTCACAAATGCTGGGAAAGACAGTGGTAGTTCAGTGGCTTTATGTTGCCTTGTTATGTAGCTCTGCAGGAGGTGGTGTCCCCTTAGTTGAAAATATGCTACTTTCCACAGCCTAATGAACAAAGTCGTTTGTAATGTGGTCCCCTAGCACTTGAAAAAACATCTCTGATTGAATACATTGTTAACACTTCTTAAAAGGGAATGAAAGATTGTGTTCTTGAGATATAAAATTTTAATTATTTTTATCTCTAGTTTGATTCTTCCCAGGAAGGAATCTGGTATCTCTTGTGTGAAAGGCTGTGATTGGTAGAACATTACCAGTAAATTCAGAGAAAGACATCAGTATGTTCTGTATCTTTGTATTAACTAGAACACAAAAAAAAAAATTCTTTTTTCTTTACCTCTGATTTTTCAGTATCTTTTCTAAATCATTGACATGAAGTTACAATATTCATGTCATTATGTCATTTCTTATTCATCATTCTGTGTAGCTACATTCTGTTGAAACATTTACAAATCTTAGAAAACAAGGGAGATCTTGCACTAAATGTTTATCTACAGCAAGAGCCATGTTATCTGCTATTTGTGTCAATTCACACAAATAAAATTTTCTTTTTGCCAGTGATCATTCTATCATACCACAGCAATAACAGTGAACTGCAGACAGTGAAATCAAAGACATGTCAAGCACAGAGCCTCTTATTTAATTATTGTATTTTTGTCCAAGATATCTATCCAGTAAATGCATTCAAAAAAAATCAAGCTTGATCAGGAAAACGAGTTGTATCCATATTCTAATGTTTAGTGAGTATAGGCTAGGAAAACAGAATACAAATGTAGCTCAAATTTCCAAAATTTCCAGCACTATTCCTGCATAGTAGGAAGTTGGAGCAGTTTGGATTTTTTTAGATAATGAGTAACACTTGTGTAGAAGATATCTGATTGTATCCTCTTTCCCTGTGGTCTACTCTGTTACTATTTTTGTGGTAAGGGAAATATTCAGATAACCAGTTAAATGACCTCATGGTAGGGAGGGCGCATAATGGCTAAGGAATGTCAAGGATTTTTATATTTTTAATAGGCAACACAGATTAAGCTTTACCTGCTTTCCTTTGATGGTTAATGAGGTGTGTTGTGCTTCGAAGAAAAGCACTAAGAACAAATGGATTTATCAAGGACGTTCTTCATGTTCATGGTCCTTGTCAAGTCCTCAGGTCTCCCTACAGGCTGCCCCACCATGTAACTGACCATCATTGTTTGGTGGGTATCTGAGTTCTATGTTGTGCTAAAATTCACTTACTGGAGGAAGAATAGCAGTTCTTGGAAACTGAATCTTAAAGATGTTTCTGCAGTAACTTCTAGGAACAAGTTATTGTGTAGTGCTGAGAACTCACCATAGCAAGGTGTGTTCAAACTCAACGCAGAGCAAAGCAGACCTATGTGAGAGTCTTGGCTCTGAGCGGGCTCGGAAATCTCTCCTGTCATGCGGTGATGATTGCGTGACATCCAGCCCAGCCCTGCTCGGTTGTTCCAGCACAATGGTTATGTACAGGAGGCTGTGATTTGGTTAGTTTGTAAGATAAATCTTCAGTGTGCAAATATAAAATGTGGTGTAAAACCAAATGAATTGTAATTCAAATACAATATTCGCAAAGAAGGCTCTCGTAGTACAGTGCATTTGCATGGCTATTCAGATTGAATGTGTTTTTCTGGCTATGTTGAAAGATCCTTACAAACTTATGAACTGTCTCAGTAATGAGAACAGAACGGGCTAAATCTTGCTTCAGAAATTAAAAAGCTGCAGCAAGCTGGTTGCATTTATCCTTGTACAAACTCGATTATGGTTATACACGCTATCTTTGTCATTTCAAAGTTTGCAGCCCCTTTAACTCAAGTAAATCAGTGATGTACTCTCCTCATCTTCCTTCTGTGACTCTATACTGGATCTTGCATATAATTGTGGCTTAGCTAATAGTTCCCTTAATCATTCTATGAAAGGCTTGCAGTTTATTTGTTTCTAATATATGCAGTCCCTGTAGTTATTAATCAGCTTATAAATAAATCCAAAAATAATTAAAAGGGAAATGAAAAAGAGCAAGAATTTTTGCAGTTAACATGGAAGTGAAAGCAGTAGAAAAAAACAGCAAATGCCAGAGGAAACTGCATTGTGAATAGTCAATAAATCTAACAATAAAAATTTAAAGTCTGAAATCCTACTAAGGGTACATCATCTTCCATTATAAAAGGCTTTCAGTATCACTGAAATGCTATTGCAAAATGATGCTGCCTTTATGTAAGATAGATGTGCAGCATCAGCAGTGAGCACTCCCACACTATTTAGGTGTCAAATGGTCTATAGGCTTGTAAAACTAAACTGATTGTTTATGAAGAAATCTGTTCAGAAAGGTGCCACAACTATAATAACAGCAATGTAATGTAATGCCATTCTCCTGAAGCAAGTGTTTCCAACTGTTCTCACACCTTTCCCTGTAGCAACCTTTGGGAGTTTGGGGGAATTCTTTCCTCATGTTACCTGAATTGCTGAGATCAGAACGACTAGTTGGTACATTGTGCTACAGATGTAGAGTTTGTTGGCACATGCCGTGTCCAATGGGTTGTCAGTCTGCAATGACAGCAGGTAAGTTACTTGCTCCGTATAGTAACTGAGTAAGGACACTGCATGTCGATCTTCTAGCTTGTTCACGTCCTTTTTTCTTTCTGAATTTCTATATCCAAGCTAAGGTTCTTTCCACGTTTTCTTGCCATAGGCCACATTTGCTTAAATATTTAACGAGAGGGAGTAAAGTCTTCAAGTCCTCACTGACGCTCTGAGTCCATAGCTGCCTCATATAGACCCAGTCCTGCTGCAGTTATGTTTTGCCTTTGCTTCGAGCACATGTACGGTTGCTAGAGCCAGACCTGACTTCTGTGCAGAGCATCTACAAGTAATTGATACCTTGTAGCAGGCTGTTTGCTTTATGTGGCATTTCTGTTTAATGCAAACTCTAAACAAAATGATATTTTATTTTGCACAGCTTTTAGCAGCAGCACACACTTGCCAGCTAGTCTCAAAAGACTTATTTTCCATCACCTACAGTTAGTCACATTTTCCTAGTCTAAGATTGCTGCTTATCATTGTGGTTTTAATGATATTGCATCTGGCTGCACAGTCCAGCTGGAATCAAAACAGTCATTTGTTTAATAGCATAGCTGCAAGTATGGCAGCTGAACAATGGGGGACTGACTTTGGTTGTGCATACTCATTGCAATGAGTCCTTGCCTCCGCTGAAATGGAATTGCAGACAGTGTCCTCTAAACCCGTGCTCTGTGCACCCTCTGTGTACCTGTCGCTTCGTACAAGAGCTGCAGTGCTGAGCACAGCAAATGGCTCCATCTGACATCTTCCTTGCCCCTTTCCCTCTGTCGGTCTTCATCATTGCCTTTAGCTTAGACCTGTGTATTTGTTTTTGCCCAGACCATCTGATCAGATGGGTGGCCCGTGTGGTATTTGGCAGTGCCTCCCTTGAAGGAAAGCCTTCTCTCCCAGCAGACTCTTGGGACTGGGAACATATGTTCCAGAAGTAATATTATGGTTTTGAAGAGAGTCTTGAAGGTTTCCAAAACTGCAGGTAGACTAGAAAGTTTCCAGTTCTAAAGTTTAAGCTGCTATTCTGCTTTCTGCTGCTTAATTTTATGCAAGCGCATTGTAGGTCTCTTCTGGTTCAGTTTGTCTGGGATCACATTCATTCAACTCCTGTCAGAAGCCTGGTGCTTCAGATATTGTTCTTGGCAGCCATGTTTATCTCACTTTTTTCTTCCCAATGAGATGACTCAAAATCTCTTTTCTGTTCTTTATCTTTTAGCAAGTATCTCTAGTTCTGTGTACAGACTTTGTTTTTCCTTCCTTTATTTTGTGCCAGATTCTTTGTTAGAAACCCAGCATGGCCAATGGTCTGAGTCACTCCATGCTAATCATACTCTTTCTTGCTGTGTATCTCACCAGACTGCCTCCACAACATTTCACATATCATATGATGGCTCATAAAACAAGAGAGCTTTCATGCTGGTAAATCTAAGTTAAGGCTTTATTTAGAGGTTTATCTAAGAGATGCTGCAAATGCTGCATGGACTTTATCTGTGATATACAGGTGGGTGTCATGGTTCTTCCTTGGAACTCTGAGGCAGAGATGTGAGTTTTGTATTTAAATTCCATTAAGACTCTACTTTTGTGTAAAGTATGCCAATTCTTTCTGAGAAAGGCTTTTTACAAATACGCACCTGGATATCAGACTAAGTCAATGCTAGAGACAGACATTCTGATGAATATGAAATCAGTCCAAGCATACTTCTAGGGTTGTAGGGCTACTGCACATCACTTTCTGTTGGGCTATTTTTCTCTTCTGGAAAAAAAAAAAATCCCTACCTTTTGCTGTCATCTGCTTCCTTATAAGCAGATTATAGGAGCTGTCCCCAAGCGCTGCTGCTTGTTTTACTGAAGGAAAATACCTTTCTGCGGTAAGAAAATACCTTTCTTTGGTAAGAAAGAGTCTGAGGTGCAGGGATGGGATCTAGGGAACCTGGGTTCAGTTTCCAGATGAGCTGTTGACATGAAGTGACCCAGCTGACGATGTGTGTTCTCAGTGTGTCAGGTCTTCTCTGTAAGATGATTCCTTGAGATTACTGTCTGTCTTACCTACTGTATGTAGCTTGAAATAGGTGTTGCTATTCTGAGTTTGTCACTTAAGAAAATGTGGTCCTTATCTAGGTGCTCCTAGAGTTACAAAGTCTGCCCCTTTGACAGTTGTGTAAAAGCTACCCAGCCTGAAGAGAGAACCCACTTTTTGAATAGGGTTGGAGGCTTGACTGAGCACATGAGGCTGAGCTAGTCTGGAGAAGGAGGTTCTCAGTATGCCCAGGATACCTCCATCTCTGGAAAGGTGATGGAACTGCTCATCCTGGCTGTTGTCTGCAAACATGTGGAGGATAAAAAGGTGCTTAGGAGTAGTCAGCATGGATTCACCAAGGGGAAATCATACTTGATTAACCTGATTGCCTTCTATGATGGAATGACTGGCTGGATAGATGAGGGGAGAGTGGTGGATGTCATCTACCTTGACTTAAGCAAGGCTTTTGACACCGTCCCGCACAACATCCTCTTGGGCAAGCTCCAGAAATGTGGGATAGATGAGTGGACAGTGAGGTGGATTAGCAACTGGCTGGTTGGCAGGGCTCAGAGGGTGGTGATCAGCGGCGCGGAGTCTAGTTGGAGGCCTGTGGTTAGCGGTGTCCCCCAGGGGTCAGTCCTCGGCCCAGTCCTGTTCCATTTATCCATCAATGACCTGGATGAAGGGATGGAGGGCTCCCTCAGCAAGTTTGCTGATGGTACCAAACTGGGAGGAGGAGCTGACAGCCCAGAGGGCTGCGCTGCCATCCA
>VZSV01000209.1:836371-846675 GCA_013398735.1 Nothocercus julius | reverse complement strand
CCCTGCGTGTGCAGGGGGGTTGGACTAGATGATCTCTAGAGGTCCCTTACAACCTTAAGCATTCTATGATGCTGTGATGTGCAAGAAATTGACTGCTTGTTTGACCTTGTTTTTCTTGTCAGCTTTGAAGGTGAATCCTTAAAATCTAAAGCAGTATTTTAGAACTGTAATTGGGATATACCAGAGAATATAAACAGAACTAATGATATCCACAATCCTAAACATTTTTGAAGAACTTGGATGTTGTGAATGTTTAATATGCAAGTTTTGAGAAAGCAGTTAGTGCCCTACCTATATTGTGTTATTTGTTAGAGTATTTACATTATCTATGCAATATAATTTACTGACCTCTAGTAAATTAGTAAATGAGTGCCACAAAAAATAATTTTCGTGCAGATCCTGCAAATGAGAGAAATATTTTTCCCCCATGGTGTGGCAAAGATGATAAGATATAAAGGTGATACAGGAGGTCTAGAAGTAACTTATTTTCCTTCTGACCTATCAGAAAACATAGCCAAACAGAAGAGAAAAGAAGGAACATAAACACAGTATCATGACTTGGATCCTTTTAATAGACATCAAACATTCCTGAATTTCAGATATTTGTTTATGGGTAAATGGTGAATTTGGTTGTACTGCCTGTGTACTTTTTTTAATTGCAGATGCTAAGTTTATATATCTTCAAAAGCACACAATAAAAAAGGCTTAACAAAATGATAGAGTTGATGTTTGCTGTTTGACTATACTTATATATAAATGTTGATGTTCACTTAATTTAGTTTCCTGCTTTTAATTAAAGTTTGCAAATTTTCTTTTATTCCCTGTATAATTCCTAAGTCCCGTTTAGCCTTTTACTTTTTTGTTTCTGTTACAAAACTTTGGTAAAGCTATCATAGAAATAGATGCAATATGGCAATTTACAAAAATGAGGTAATTTGTCAAAACAGTGCAAACTGCCAGACCTGGAAACAGGTCTGACAAAAACCAAAGGGGTGGATGTAGCCATATGCACAGAGCTGCCGGGGAGTTGCGATCTCCGGCAATTCCAATCATTATTCCTCACTGTGGATAATCAACAAGGAAGGGGATTAAATATGCAGTTTTATTTAACAGAGATGTTTTGAAGATGTATGGAATTCTTTGTGAATAATTCATGCACTTGAAGATCAGATGTGTTGGAACAAAAAAAAGGTGGTGTTGGGGGGTGGGGAGTTCTGCTGGGACTTGCTGGCTTAGAAACAAAGCAGCACTTCCCCTACATGTAAATGCAGCTGAAACAGGATGGCTATAACATTGGGGGGAAAAAAATCTTAGCTAAAGAGTCAGTAGCAATATAGATGATCTCTTCTTCAGAAATTAAATTATTCATTTTGTCCTTGATAAATTGCAGTTAATGTGTGTGTGGCTCACAACTGCTTCTCTAAAACATAAAAGAAACTTGCAGGGAAAATGAAGGCACACTTGGGGAAAAAACAGAGCATCAAGAAAGCCCTGCCACAATATAGCCTATTCCATCTTATGCCACCACTAGGCATCTCTGATTAAATAACCCTTTCATTGACTTTGGCACTAACAAGTTATTTAAATTTTCTTTGCTTCTCTGTGCTTTGCTCTACTTATTTTTCTGCTAGATTAGACACAAAATTGAAATGAAAAAGGAGAAGAAATATTGGAAGGTGCTTTTTCATTTGGGGGAATTGAACAGTAGTGGGTGTAGCGTGGACTATCAGGTGAAGCCTCGGAGAGATGGGGGACAGTGCTGTCACTAATGTGAACTCATGCGCTCCCTTTTGGGCATTGGCATCAACAGAGGGTATTCAGGTAGATATTTGTAAGTTTTTGCTGTATCTGCAGATCAAGTCCTTTGTCTTGCGATAACTGAAGTCAATGAGTTTCTGCTGGTGCTTAAAATTGATTTGTCTTGTTTGAAGAACTGTGACTTTGTGGCATGTGCTGATTGTCACCTAAATGTTTGCTGAGCAGCTCGTAAGGACTGAAGAGGCCCAGGCAAGGGAGAGCCCTAGAGCTTGTGATATTCCTCCAGCAGTATTTACCCTGCCTGACAATGCAACAAGCAACATGCTATCCAGCATAGACATTTCTGTGTATTTTTCGTGATGCTTTGGGTAATGTTGAGAGCCTCTGCAGCTCTTGTTCACTTAGAATTTTTAAGTGCTCTGAAAACTGGGTGCAAACAGCTTATGTTCAGCATCCAGAAGCTGAAATACTTCTGTAAATGTTCATAGATGGAGTCCTGCTTTCCAAACGTACTCTGGATCCTAGTATATGAACAGGGCAAGATACCATGGCTCGGTAGTGATTACGAGCTCCCTGCAGTCAGGCAGTGGTGGGAGACCTGTCCCCACTGCCTCAGACTTGCATTTTGCTTCTGTGCCATACAATGTCCTGAGTGTGCCCTGTGAATCAGCAAAATATGGGAAGCCTTCGGTCAGCCCATGACACTTCCCTTCCCTTCCCCTGCAGCACTTGAGGGGCACAGGGAGAACTGCCTGTGAAGAAGCACCTTCCAGCAGATGTGCCCAGCTGCACCCCAGTGCCTGAGCATTTTTTTGGTGGGAAAGTTCCTATAAATGGGACTCTGACACTGAGTCATTTCTGGAGCTGCCGCAGTGTGCCCCGCGCTCCTGTTCCTTTTGCGTGCATGCGGAGAAGGTCAAGCAGCGAATTAGCAAATAGCTTTGATGGTGCCACAGACAGCAGCCTGTTTCGATACATTATCAAATAATGGACTATAAATTATGTAAGCATTGAAATGCCAAACAGCCAGCAGCACTGCCACTGCTAAATAGGAGGACTGAATTTGTTACAAACTGCTAATCCTGATGATGTATTTATTTTTAGGAGCCTGGACATTAACTCTTTATCACTGTTCTTCCTTTTTTTTTTTTTCCTCTTTTTTTTATCAAATGTGGTCACTTTTTATCACACTCCCTTATTTTATGATAGTCAGTTAAGCCCTGCCTCTGGCATACAGGAAGCCAGTTTTTGATTCATGTTCAGACTGACTCCATAAGCTGCTTGTAAGTCCCAGATGTCCAAGGCAGCCCTGGAGGAGCATCAGATAGATGCAAAAATGTTGAGTGTGCAAAACTCAGGAGTAAGATGTTCCAAACTTAGTAAATAGGACAGAGAAGGGAGGGAAAGGATAAAGATTTCTATGTAGTGCTCCCTCTGCCTAATATGTTCTTGTAAATGGATCTGTATTTCCAAGCTTGGTTCAGTTGCATTAAAAAAACCTCTGCCCAGTCCCCTCTGGTTTCTGGGGCATCTCTGTCCTCTCTGTCTAGAGCCAGACTGGTTGCTTCCTTTTTCTTGCTGCAGCCCCTGCAGTTGTGCTGCAGGCATCCAGCCCTGTGCTGCGCATCTTCTCTGCTGCTCCCCTGCAGTGTCCACAGCCTCCTCTCTTGGAGCGTACCTAGATCTTCCCCAAGGAAGATATCATCTCCTTTCCATTCAGGGCATCCCCTTATATCCAGTGGCCCTCCAAGAACATAAAGTGTAACTGGGAACAACAATAGAGATGCTCAACCACCGCTGTGGTATGTTATGCACCAACTATTTTCTGATCTCTGCCACCAGCTGTCTTATTGTTTATGGACCTGGCTGGGCTGCAGTGTAAGCAACTGAGCCGGTTGATTGCACTAGACATTGCAATCCTAGACCCAATAATTATTATCCCATTAATTTGGGTCAGTAGCCAGAGGAGGAAGGATGCTCAGGTGCAGTGAACTGGATGCTTCCAGTTACCAAGGGCTGGTTTTGGGCTGCTTTGTTTCAGGAGTGCAACCACCTGATTAGTAAATCTTGCATGTCCAGGTCTAGGGAGCCTTCTGGAAGCTGAAGCACTTTTAAAGGGATAGATTTTATATGCTAATGTGCTTATAGAAAGGGTCCCAGAGACTATAGGCTGATAGATTTCTGTTAATATGTTTGTTTGACCCACAAGGATGAGGAAAGCTTCAGATGCAAAATGTCACTGGGTTTTGACAAAATGCTTCGTGGATTCAATGGATTAAGTATAAGTTAGGCTAAAAAAATCAGTAAGTATTACTGAACAAAATCTATAGTCTAAAACAGTGGTTGGTCCTTGTTTCAGCTCAGCAAATAGCCAGAATATTAGGTACATAGCGGGACTCAGAGGCAATTTCAGAGCTCTGTAGGGAAATATAATAATTCATACATTGCTGCTGTATAGGCTGTTATCAGTACATTAGTTTGCAGAGCCACTGAAATACAGGATAAACAGCATAATGTTAAAATATATCGGAAATACTGGATATGATATATCTGAATTTTACTCCCTAAGCATTTTTCTTCCGTGATATTCTACAACTCCTAAAAGTCAGTTCTTGACTATACACAGACTTTTAGGACAAACCAGACCTTTGAAAAAGAGCATTTTGTTTACATTCTCTCTGGATTTTTCACTGAACAGAGTAATATTATATTAAAGTCTTCAAAGCAGAGGCAGTTTACAAATTGAAAAAGAAGCCACCTAGACAGTGTGCCATGTATTATGATAATGTGGTTCTGTAAGAGGAGTTAAGGCAGGGAATACATATAATGATATATTTCATAGATGAAGCTTGCTCTGACTATTTGAATGCTTACAATAGTTTGCCACTAACATATACTCAAAAGCAGATTAATTTACTTAAAAAAATATTTTGAAGCCTTTTCCTTAAAAAGGGGAAGTCTTCCCTTGCCAGTGGAAGCCCCAAACTGAGGAGTATGCACAAGCAAGTGTTTAAGTATGAGTTGTCATTTTGTTAAACATGAAAAAATTCATATGCATAAATTTGACATGCACTTGGCAAAGCAGTGACTTCACTCTTAGTAATGAACTGCTGTCCTTATGTGAATCTGGAGGCATCTGACTTGAGAGCTAACTACTAGAAAGTTTCTCCCATTTCTAGAATTCTCAGTACTGGCATATTTTGGTGTTACAACTTCTGTACAAGTGAGTGAATATGTCAGAAGGAAAACCTCTGAGACTCATTTAAATAAGGTATTCCAATTAACACAGTAAGAAATCCTCAGCTAATATAAAATTCCCTTTAAATCAGGATTGGAGAGTATAGGGTCTCCTATGCCTAAAAATGGTGACAGTGTTCACACCTTGAGTATTCTGTCCCCAGGAATTGTTATAAGTTGACACAAAAAGAAGGAGAGCAAGGTGAGCATATATATATACTTTCTAGTATTCTTTCTGCCTCTAAACTCTTACAGCTCTAGGTATTTCCTGAGTCTCTTGTCTGTTCATTCAGCAACCTCCAAAACTCTCTTCCATGTGGTGACTCAATCTTCCCTAGAATCAGTGTCAAACTCCTAGACCCACAGTGTTCAACAAGGAAATCCACTGCTTTACTACTACTGGTTGCATCAAAAAAAAAAAAAAAAAAAAATTATTTGGTTTAGCTACTTCTGGCTTCTTTGGATGCCCTTGTAATGAAAGACATGGTAAACAAGTTTCCTTCATTTCCATTTCCTTCATAACCCTGATTTTGTATACTTGTATCAAATCCTCCTGTATCATCTTGTTTCCTGGGTCTTCAGTTCAGTACCTGTGTTTCAGCTAATTTCAATTTGTCCTCAGCAGAATATTTCCTCTTCTCCTACAGCTATTAAAATTCTCTGATGAGGGACCTTTGCAAAAAGCTTTGGAAATCCAGGTAAGCTGGATCAACTAGATCACCCCTGCGTACGCAACTCTTCACCCTTTCAAACAATTCCAGAGGATTTCTACAGCAGGATTTCCCTTTGCGGGTGGTACATTGGTTCCGTGCAAGTCTGGTATTTTTCCAGGTATTCTGTAGATCCATCCTTTATTATAGTTTCTGGTAATAGTTTTGATTTTTTTTAACTGGTTGGCTCTTTCTCCTTGGCATGACTAGTTACATCTTTTATATGATAATATGAATATATTTTATTTTTGCATATATATAAGTATCTAGAGAAATACAAAACATATAATGGTAGCATATAATCTTGCAGACGGTTGATCCTCTCTTTGCAGCCCTTACAGCACTACTAGCTTCTTCTTACCGTATTCTATAGGATGATATAAATAGGCATTGTGCTTTCGGTGTGGTGGCTTTTAGCCTTACATGTCATCTGTAAGAATTAAATTTTCCTGACTGGCCTTTAAAAAACTACCTCATTTTTGTAGTTACCCTTTTTTGAAGTTAGATCAACTATGGTGACATTGTACTCATGAGAGAGTGCTCAATATGTTATTGCACATATATTTGTCTCAGAGAGAAGGCACAACTCTGTTAATAAACTAAATCCCTCATGTTATGTAATACCAATTCAAGGGATATTCCTTTTTGCAGTATTGCTAAAAATCTTCCCTGTGAAGTGGCAGCTAAATGCCTGGATTGCTAAAATCTACTTAGCTGCTAGCCAGAGTGCTCCACTGGTGACATGTAAAACTTTCATTTCTGCATCTAAAACTTTTGTGTCAAGTTCTGGTGTGACGTGTGCCCACTATACATAGAAGTTAGCCAGTGTAAATTATATTGTCTGCCCTCACTGCTTCTGTAACTTCTCTCAGCACAGAGCAGTCACTGTCACCAGCCTGCTCAGGCAGTCAGTGATAGGTGCACTTCCAAAGGGCACCTCATCCCTAGAAAGTGCATGGATGTTGCCTCATGTGATGATTTTCCCCGTGTCTTTTCAGATGATGCTAAGGGCCTTTCTGATGGAGCTAAGTGCCTTCCATGAGCTTATTCCTGTTTAAAAAGGAATTCCTGTTTTAAAAGCCGCAGCTTTTAAAAAACAAATGAAGGCAAATTTGAACATTGCATCTTCCTCACAGAGGAGACCTGAGCTTGTCCCAAGTGATGCCACCGTTGCATTCCCGCTGGAGGTGGTGCCTGGCTTCACAACTGGGCTGAGCTGAGAAGCTCAGTACTGTGGGACTGTAGGTTCGGTGGTTTCAAGCCTTCTGCAGAGCTGGGTGGATTCGAAGTTTTTCTGTGTAACAATTTTTAAATGAACCTGCCACTGGGATCATGGGATCTGAAGCAGGAACAAACAGCACTTACTCCTTGGTGCCAAAAATATGTCACATGGCCCTATGTTGAGTCATTTGGAGACAAGAAGAGGCATCCAAGAGGAGCTATTTCCAGATGCAAGGCTTAACTTTGGTACCATCACCGTCATATGTGGCAGAAATGTCACCTTCTCCTATGCGTATTGAAGAAAGCTTCCTACAACGGCTATGGTCTGTCCAAGAGCAAAGCAAGGTATGGTGGTAGGGATGTTGGAGTATTGGCCATAGGAGCTATCTTTCTGCTGGAGCTGGTGTCCTTTCTGCCCGTAAGCTGTATGATTTTATGGTGGTGCTCTTCCAGCTGAAGCTAGCTGTAGACTTGGCCAGATATCGAGGGGTGCGTTTGGGCTCAGTGTCTGTTTCTTCACACACTGTAATTTTACAGATCTTACGCGCTGCCTTGTTTTTGTGCCAGATCCATAAAGGAGACAGTAAAATAACAACTACTGGGTGCAAGGGTCCCTCAGCCTCTCGAGGAGCTACCTTAGCCCCCGTCCCAGGTAGGAGAGGAAAGGGACACTCGCGGTCCAGCCGCAGCTGTTACTCAGGTGTTGTTTCCGATCCCTGCTCAACTTGCCAGGGCTCGACTCTGTCCTGTCTACCCTTAGGGGAGGTGTACGTGGTCATGTGTCATCTCAGGCAAGATCCGCAAGAGTATCGACTCCTTGCACTGTCAGCAAGGCGAATTTGGCAAAGGTATCAGTTTTTTAGTGAGTTGGCCATTGCTGCAATTTTTAGTGAAGTGAGGCTGCCTTGCCTCCATGAGGCTCCCCGTGTCCCTCTCTTCCGGCTGGGGACAGTCCCCAGCATTTCCCCATCACGTTCATCTCTTTTTGTGCCTGCTGTGGTTCTGGTAAAGCAGGGTTATGTAACCAGCATGCAGAGACCAAAGATTTTAATTTGGGTGTGTGTGTGTGGGGGGGGGGGCGTTCCCTCCTTCCCCTCCTTCCCCTCCTTCCCCTCCTTCCCCTCCTTCCCCTCCTTCCCCTCCTTCCCCTCCTTCCCCGTCATTTCCTTCCTCATTTAAAACTGAATTCTCTCCACCCTGTTCAGTGTCACTGCTTGCCTTTGGTAAAATTATTGATATAATGAATTTGAATTGAGATATATTAGTGCAGCCAGTGGTTTCAGGCCTCAACTATAGCTACCTTTTGAGAACAGCTCCTCATGCCATGTGCTGTGGCACCTGAGGTCCCTCCAGGCAATCTTTATCACGTGCCGCTTCCATACGCTGTTTGGTCAGATAACGCCATGCAATTAGGCCTTAAGAGCCAGCGAGGGAAAGCTCTCTGTAGAAGCTGGATATATTAGAGCCCAGGAGTGCATCCCTGTCCCTGTTCGCTTAGCCTTGTTGTCGTTTTGATGTCTCACTGTTGTTGCTCTGATCTGGCCGTGAGCTGCTTGCCCCAGCTCCTGCCATGGCACCGCCTCTCTGCTGAGGGAGCTCTGACCTGGCTTCCTTTTCCGCTTGTTCCATAATCTTCCGGAAATGTCTGCATTTCCAGCAGATCTTTGGCTCTTTTTAGATGCTGTGTCTTATTGGAACCTTTGAGTTTATTTTTACTGTGATACTCCAACTGGTGTAAATATTGTGTATCACTATTGACCTAATGGCTTTATGTAATCCCCAGATTTGAAATGGAATTGGGTCTGCTTCATGTTTTTTGCACAGAGGAGTAAATCCTCAGGTTTACCCCATGCCAGGCCCACCAGAAATTCTCTGAACAAGGTAGTCAGCAGAAAGTGTGAACTAATTAGCCCTAATGAGTTTTCTGGTCAGCTTAGAGCACATGCAGAACAAGCTTGCAAAATACAGTGTAGCTGTTTCTAAGAGACTCTGCCTTTGGTCTCCAAGTGGTTTGGACTTCATCTGGCTCTGTAATAAATAGCCAAGTTGTGGTCGCAATCGCTTACATTGGCAGCTTGTGCTCTTTTGCCTTTGTTGCCTGTCTTAAAAAGTGACATTGAAAAGTAAAATAGTTTTGCCTTCTGCAGACAGTTTGGGTTAAGGTTGTTGTGCCTGACTTGTTGTCAGCTTGATCCAAAATGCACTTTTACTTTTCCTTTCAGCCAGGTGTAACACAATAGGGTGTGTCAGGACTTGATGAATTATGCCATGCTAAATCACATCGTGAGAGCCAAAAGGATAAAGAAAAATTCTAGCAGAGGTATGAAAAATGAAATATATTGTTGAAGTGTGGTTTTTTTTCTGCTTCGAGCTTACCATGTTCAGTAGATTTCAACAATCTTTTGATATTTAACTATTTTCTTCTCAAACACCTTAGTGAATCATGCTCCAACATTGTCATAAAGGTGAGAGCAGCCAGAGGACTCTTAAAATCTGTTAGGGTTTTTTATTTATTTATTTATTTTCCTACATTCCTGCACAGGTCAGGATATACTGATGTACCAGCCAGATTTCAAGTTGAGTAGCTACATATCTGTTTGGGCTTTTAATACGGATATGGGGATTGGTGAGGTACTTTAATAACATGCTAGTGAGGTCTATAAAACCACCTGAGAGATGGAGAGGCTTCCCTTCCATCACCTGCAGAGCCCCCTTGGTCTGCTTGTGATTCCCTCCTTGCCCTCAGAGCAGCAGCAGACACTTTTCCTTCTGCTTTTCCAGCTGGAGGAGGCGCTCAGGCTTTGCAGAGAGGTGTGTGCTGCTGTGCTGAGAACACCTGGAGGCAGGTCAGGAACCAGAGACCCCCCTGGGCTGTCTCCTGGCCAAACTCTGCAGAATGGGTGGTAGAAGGAAAAGAAATCCAAGGAGGGAAGTATCCCTGGATGATCCTATGGCAGGAATTCAGGCTTACCAGAGTAACTGGAAAGTTACTCATCTTTATTTTGCTACAACTCCAGTTTCCTAAAGATTTAGATATGCCTAGTTTTCCTTTTGCCTCTCATTTACTTACATAAAAGTGCATACTAGGTATCATTTTTCTTCATTTCATATGCTAAGGGACAGATTCTGAATTTTTAGTCATATTTGGCAGAACATTGTTCCATAACTAATCTCATTAATTTCACTGGATCTATTTATGGAATAAAATACTTTTCAGCAGCAGCTGAGGACTCCCAAAGGGAATAGAAGGAAAGAGTGAAAGAGGAAAACGGCTGCCAGAGATCCACTCAATATTTAGATTTTAATGTTGCTTAGGGATTAGTTCGTCATTTGCATCATCTTCAGAGGGTTTAGCAAATGTTATTTTGTCATTCTTGC
>VZSV01000209.1:813652-825621 GCA_013398735.1 Nothocercus julius | reverse complement strand
AGCCTTTTCATGAAAATTTGTTTAACTTATTAGCATGTCAGAAAGGAACAACTAGGGTGATTTAAAATACTGCCAGTGGAGACGGTCTACCTTTTGGGCATCTGCTCAAAATTCTAACTGAGAAACCTGGAGGTAGAATAAATAAAGCTTGATCCCATGGAGTTTTATATTTTAAAAACCATTCTCCAGCTTCACTAACTGGTTAGTCACTTATATAGGAGTTTAAAAGTATATTATTTAGAATGTTTTATCCCAAGTGTCTGCAAACTATAAACACTGTTTTTTTTCTTGCCCACTGCATAGGTGTTTTTGTTCAATTGCTCAAGGATATTTATTTTAGACTATCAAGTCAAGGCCGAGTAGATGTCTGAACACTGAAATGGTAGCTGCCTTGAAATAGCAAATTCTGTGTTATATATTAAATGAGTTAGATGTGCTTTCCTAAGAAGTAGACTGCAAGTGATGTGAGTGGTAACAGCAACACCATTATTGACAAAGAGCATAGAGAAGATAAACTAATAAAATGAAGACTCCTGAAGCTTTCAAGTTGGGGTGCCTGTATTCTGGTTAGTTATGTAGCTGAACAGTAAACTCGTGTCTTACCCCAGCTTGATGCCCTATCCTGGGATCAGCTACAAAAAATCTCTCTTACTGTAGCGATGTTCTACAAGTTACAACTTTTCCACTGTCCATCAGGTCCCACACACAGAGAAACTGAGCTGGTGCTACATGAAAAAGACATAAATTCAGGTCACGGCCTGCTTGGAGGAGCTCAGCTTCCTTTATGTTCCGCCTCTCCAAAGAGGTGTCCCTAGGACAGTGCATTTTCCTGCTGCTCTCCAGCCAAAGTTGTGGCTTTATTCTTTGCTATCTTGATTATTTATTTGAAGGGCTTAAGTCATACAGTGTTACGGTCACACAGTAGTGCACAGAAGACTATTCCAGTATCTATAAAATAGAATGTTTTTGAAATACCACCTTGTGATCTCTCCAGTCTGTGGAAGGACAAGTAATTCTAACTTGGAGCTACCAGCCTGGGGAGAAAAATACTGGTCTTGAACCATAGTGGTGAGGAGCTCTTCTATTCCTCCTTTGCCTCCTTGAGGGGAAGGAAGAGACAAATACTCTTCAGAAGAAAAAAAAAAAAATCAGAACTAGAGATCTGAGTGGAGATTTGTTAATTAAATACATTCTGATTTTTATATTAACTCAGATACTGTCCTTAACATGCAAAGAGCTGGACCCTATATCATATTCACACATGTCATAGACCAGCTGCATAACCTTGAATGGATTCTTGGGACTGATGAGCTCTTTGTTCTGAAACAAAGACTCTGTTAGACACTCCAGATATATTCTCCTTCAGTTTTTCTATTCATAAAGAATCATAATTTGCCCATTGAATAAGCTTGTTATCAGTGTTTTTTCTTAAAGCCTCTGGAAAATTAAATCATATGTAGGTGTTGCATTTTATTCTCATATCTCTAATAGGATGTCTTCATCTTGGGTGCCTCTTCATTCAAATCTTGTTCCATTTTTTATAAGCTAGGAGCATTAAACAATAAAATTATTCATGAGATGTGAGACGGTAAATACCAAGATTTAGTGCAGAGCTACATCAAGAGAGAAAGCCTGTAAGATCAGAAATAAGTAGATCTTAATCTAAAATGTGGTTAAAATAGAGATGTTGTTAAGCTTAGGAGACATTAGAAAGCACAGAACTAAATCTTCTATTTCTCTGATAAGAATATGAATCACAAAACAGACTGGAGGAGTCATGAATACACTAGTGTTATGTAGCAGTTAATTTTTCTTTGCCCTGGATGGTATGCCACACTAAACTCTTCAGTAGTATAGATCATTTCCTGGCTTAATTTACTCCTCTTACTATGACTTTGTACAACTCATCAATTTTCACTGCATGGTATTAAAACACTATAACTCTGAGTTTTGTTGCCTTCTCTTTTCCAACATTGAACTATATTAAATTCATCTCTCTCATCTCCAAGGCAGGCCAAGAATCCTACTGATATCCAAATGTGGTTGTGAACATTATTAGCTGGTAGAGGGGAACATGGTTAGAAATCCAAGGTAAAATTCTGAAGAGTGTTTCAAGTCTGAAAGGTGTTAAGCTTCTCAGGTGCTTATGTGCTTCTGTTGTAGTTGTTCAGCTTGGTTGACTTGCCGTCTTACTCCTTATATAGGGAGTTCCAGATGTTTATACAGAGGTGGACACAGGAAGATGTGTATTTCTGTCTCTTGTGCTCTGATCTAACAGGACAAGCTGCTGTACTCTTAAAAGATGTGAAACCAGAACAGTTCACCCGTTATCCATGTACCTATACAATATACTTTCAACCCCTCACTAAGATGTATAAATAACCTCTTAGGAATGTCATTTAATCAGTTAATCTCTTCTTGTATCTAGCCCTTAGCAAAGCTATATCAGCACTGAAGTGTAGGAGAATAGAGCTTACATCTCTCCCAAATCCAGGCCAGGCTGCTTTTGAAAAAAAAAAAAAAGAAAATCTGAAATATTTACCCTTACAGCAGTTTTTTTAGCATATGATGGAGAAGTGATCTCCAACGGAAGACATTTTTACAGTGCCAGACTGAATTCCTCAAGAAGAGTGCATTTGGAAAGAAATGTGTCATCCGCAAGCCTGCAGAAGGAAGTCTGATGTGCTGCTCAAGAGTTTCTCTTACAAATGCTGGAGGGTTCTAACTGGGTTGATGTGTCACTGAAAATATTAGGTATGTGGAAAACTCAGTAAGAGAGATAAAAGAGAATGGATAAGGAATGTGAGAAGAGCAGTGAGAACAGTTGTATGGAAAAGGGTTCTGAAGTGACTGCTGTGTATACTGCTGTGAACGGGATAACTGCCCTAAATGCCTGCAGTTTGTCTGTGTGAGGGGGGCTCTGCAAAGCCAAACTGAATTATCTAGCGTAGGGAAGCAGAACAAGTAAACCTCTGTTATGCAGCTACCTGAGGACTGAAAGAAACTCAAGTTTAGTATCAAGGAATCTCTTCTAGTTTTATAGCTTTTTAGTTAGTTTTACGTAACTTACCTGAGTGTCCTTGTACAGGAGCGAAAAGATAATTGGGATAGGTTCACAGAAGCTAATTTAAATTGTCCTGGCTTTCTCAGCTTCAGTGGAAACAACTAAGATCGTTTTCTTTGCCTGGTATTTGGGACCTCTGCCAGCCATGTGCTGTTGCTTTTGATAGCAGTTTATTGGTAATTAATTTGTGCATGCTGGTAAACAAAATACTTTGGGCACAGAAGACATGCTTTATTTGTCATCACGGTCAATTAGTTTTACACTATGCAGGGCAAGCACTCTGATAGCAAAAGCACTTTTCATTGTTTAAGATCTTGACCTTTCCAGACAAAACCTGTAAATTATTTCACACTCTTTGCCTGTAGTTTGATTAGACTGCTCTTATTAGCAGTGAAATTTAAGTCATTAAAATGGAGCATCTTTGAAATTATAGGTCAGAGTCAAGCCTGAATTTCACAAGTGAGTATAGAAAATGATTTCTTCTAATTGTCTTACATGAGTTGTGATAAGGAGCCCAGCTGCTGTCTTTATTTAGGTGCAGCTTCCTTGACTTCTGGGGTCTCGGGTCAGAAAGACTTGTGATTTGTTTGCTTCGCACAATGTTTTCCTCCAAACATCCTGCCGTGATTCCATGGGCTCATCCTGCAAGGCTGGCACACTTATCTCCCAGGGCTTTATCAGGCCATTCCATGTATTTGCTTCTTGTTAGCTAGAGGAGAATTTACAGGCTGAGATACAGGCAGAGAGAGATATGTTTTTGAGTGAAGTGCGAACAGGCTTCAAACCAATCAAGTATGAATTAGTCATTGTTTATATGAGGACATTTCCATAAATTTGGAGCTTTCTGAGGCTGAATCATTGCCCATACTAGCTAACTAGCATGGTATCTTTGTACCATTCTCAAAACTTGTTAGAGACAGGGCAGGCTAGATCTCAAACGTGAACCTGCTCAGCTGGCTGAGTTGCAAGCTGAAGTTTTTGCCTTCCAGCCACTCTTACCTGTCCTGCAATGCCGCCAGTTGCCAGTCGGCATTTTATGATATTATGCCTGGAAATGCAGAAAGCATAGCTGACGATGTGATTTCCAATTTGATTTGTTGTCCAGATATAGTCACCTAGTATTAACTAATCTGTGCATCCTCAGGGGTTTTCCAAAGACATTGCATAAACAAACATGCAGTGGGAAAAAAAAAAAAGTTTCCTATGCTTTGTTTAAAGTTGGGTTTCACTGTGGCACGGGAATCAAATGATTCTCTTTTAGCATCCAAAGTTCACTTTTAATTAAGTGGCACTAGCTTTGAATCCCAGATTTGAACAGGAGTATAAAATTAGAAGCAAACATTGCTATGCCCTCATACCAGAACACTCTCTCTGCTCTGAGGAGTGACAATCTCAGTAGGCACTTTCAGATCAGATCCTTTAGCTCTTAACTTTCTTGAGATAGTCTTGATCCATGGTTCTGTGTGGTTAAAATTTAAGAAAAGATTCCCTTTTCTCCCTGCTTTTACTAAATACATGTGTAAGTGCCTGAGATGGAATCTCGGTGTTTGGCCAGAATTGCCTGGATCTAAACCTTTGTGCTGATCTCTGCATTGGAGGTTGCTACTCGCTGCTTACTGTTGTAAGTAGGAGATCCTCATGTTGTAATTATGTTTAAATTCAGGTCACTTGCAATAAGGTGTGGAAGACTGACTGAAATGTCTTGAAGTTTCTCTGGAACTAGAACTCTTCATATTCTTATTCCAGAGAGTTGTGTAGGGTGGAATATGGAGGAAATATGCTTAGAAATGCTGGTCAGCAAATTTAGGTATTTAAAGTAGTAATGTTTAATAAGGAACCAGAATTATTTTGTGAGGACAGGAAGAGAAAGTATGTTGTTTTCTCAAGAGTTTCCAGTATCCTATATATATATATACACGTGTGTGTGTGTGTGTGTGTGTGTGTGTGTGTGCAAACAGACGTGTATATTCTGTATTAGAAACAAACACACAATAAAAAAAGGCAGAACTGGAGATGCAATGGGATGGCGCTGAAGTGAATTCTTCCGCCCCACCCTGAAAACGAATGCTAAGAAGGCAAGTGAAGGAATTGGGGTCTGGGACAGGGTGGTTGTATGCGCACATCTGCACTTATGCAGGGAGTATCTGTGTATTTAATGTCTTCACATGTGTTTTTGACTACAAACAAAAAAAAAAGACGACAATGAAAAACATTAACATCTGTATGTGGTGGTATTTGATGAAGTACCCAAGGCTCAGATGGAAGAGAGCAATAGCGGAAGGAGGAACTTTCTCATATTTCCTTTTGTCAAATCCAGGACCATGGGTTGGGAAAGAATGGTATTTAGTTGATTTTACTTTTCTAAACAAGAATTAGGCTGAACACGATCGTCAGATGGCCCAGCTGAGAATTGCTAATGTTTTCTTTACATGTCTTCTGAAACTCTTCTCACGGATTTATATTCTGTACTGTGGCTCGTGCTTGGAAATGGTCTGTGATGTGACCTTCTTGCCTACCTTTGGTTTCCAGAAGATTCCACGGCTTACTTCAGGCTAAGCTTTGATTTCTTTTTTTCACTTGTATCACTCTATGATATAAGTGTATTAAAATAGTGCCTTCAGGTCTTCAGTAGGCATGTTCAGGAAAAGATCTGTGTTAAAGAACCCAGTATTTGACAGGGAGCACTTGCACCTGCAGACCTGCACCCAAGTAAGAGCAAAAGCAGCTCCAGCAGTGAAGCACTGTCTGGGCTGATTTCTCTGCCATCTCCAGGCTCTCCTGTCCTGTGGAAAAAGAGAACAGATGAGCCAAGTCCATTATTTCCTTCTTGATAACTATGGGCAAATGATTGATTTTAAAGAGTCTTTCTTCCAGCAGGAGTATTCATAGACATATGAAAATTTCTGAACAAAATAGAGCATAAAAAAGGGGCTATATATAAAAAAAAAAAAAAAAATTTAGGTGAGGGCAGAGGGTTGACACTTAAAAAATCTGCTTTGTCCCTGAAGTCATCTTTGGTGAACAGAACTGCAGTGGAAATTCTGTTTTGTTTCTTTCTTTTGGCTACTGGAGTGTCATAAAATGATAGCAAAACAAGAAATGCCCTGTCAGAGCAACAACTCTGTCTAGGTGAAATTACTGATTTGGGCAAATACTCAGTGTATCCGCAACCCTGGGGCTATAATTTCCTATCTGCAGTATATTGTTGCCATGGCACATGAAGCCCAAACCTCATTTTTCAGTCCTCTAAAGTCAGTGTTAGTGGCCCCAGTGAGGGAAGACCGCACAATAAAATCTGGGGTTTGGTTCCACAAACATGCACATCCGAATTGCTCACCCAAGCAGCTCCATTGACTTCCAGTGGGATGGATCATAGGTGTCAAACTATCCATCTGTGCATACGTGCAGATTCAGGGCTTTATGTTGTTGCAGTAGACAGGAAACTACTTCAGGGAAGAATAAAATGGTTGCTGAAAGCGCAAATGAAATATATATTTCTAATTGTTTACATTAGCAGGGAGACTTTTTTTAATAAACCATTTGCAAAACTTTCAGTTTTCTTAGGAATATCAAAACTTTTTTAAAATATTAGCAAGTCTTGTAACATTCCTGCTATGTAGGTAAACATATTTATCCATTTCACAAAAGTCTAATTTATGGGATGTAACGGACAAGCAATTTTTCAAGAGTACAGGGTCACAAATCAGTGGTGTAGGTGGGGGCCAGATTCACCAGATCATACTCCTATGGGAATATATTTCCATGTTCAGAAGAACAAAGGTGGGGGGGAGGGAAAAAAACCCTTGCACATTTATATTCCTTTCCAATAACCATTTCTCATCACGGAGAAGCTTTGTGCTCAGCAGCACACAATTCAGGCCTGCTCCTTTGAATCTCCTAAATAATACAGTACAAAATCATAGCTCTACTATTTTGTGATGCTGGAGTGATGCATATACTATTTCTTTTTTTTGTTGTTTTCTCCCTCCTTCAAATATATTTTTATTGATGCAGCACCTCTTCATCGTTACCTTTTCCAGTGTTTTCATTTCTGCTCTTATATTAGTTTTCTGCTACTTTATTAGAAGAACAGTATTTTACAGGAGTGTTACACTCAGTAATTTGAAGATAGCTGAGGTGGATATTTAAACCCTTTACAAATTTAGTTAATATCTGCGTATGTCTCCGTAGCTATATCCATCCCTTCAAAACTATGTGAATGATGTATCTACAGTTTTTTTTTTTTTTTTTTTTTTTTTTTTTTTTTTTTTTTTTTTTAAATCCAGTGTAGCAGTGTATACATGTAGAAAATACTATATTTTTTTTGGCCTTCATCATTTCTGTATGGGTTACTGCCACATCATATTGGTGGTTGTGTAGTGTGTGGGCTTAAAATACAGAGTTTGGATCGAGTTTGTTCATCACGGAGTCCATTCACACAGTGCTTTACTGAAATGCTGCCCAAGCTCAACACGGGGATCTGCGTGTCCGTGAAGAGCTGGCCAAAGAGGTACCATTGCCCTGGTCTGGCAGGGACAGCCGTGTAGCTTCAGGGCTAGGGAGCAGCAGCAGCAACTTACACTTGTTGTTTTGCTTGTCAGCCAGAGATGTGAATGATACCTGGAAGAAATGCTCCAGTGCACTAGAAAGCAGGGAGCTGGCTCTTCGTTCAAGGCTTTGAAAGATTTTCATCTTTTTCTTTTGTTGTAGGCTGACGTGTCCTTGGTTCTAGGTGTAGATTCATCTGTTTAGTGTCCTCCGAGCTGAAAGTGGTGGTTATCAGCTAAAATAGGGCATAAGGCAGAGGGTACTTCAAGGAGGCATGAGTTTCTCCTTGGAAACTTTCTGCTTTCCACAGAAAGCTTGCTAACCTTTGCTTTGAAGGCATGGAAAGCTGCTATTTTTATTAGCAGTGCTTTACTCACTAGTAAAGCACTTTACAGTCATACAAAGGAATTTATAAATTTCTATGAAGTACCTTATTCTGATATTGTACGTTAATGAATAACAGCTTAGGTTTCAGCCTCTGTTGCATACAAATGCTGAGTGTTTGGTGCAAACGCAATAGATTTATGTGCATTTCAGATTCTAAAAGTCCACAAGTCCCAAAAGTCTTAATCTTTGATATGATATTGCCTCTTTTTCATAAGACTCTGAAGAAAGTATATCTAGACTGTAGGACACCTAAATTTCATCTTCCTCATAAAGTATTGCTCCCATCACTATGGGGGCTTTCATGGCATTGAGTTCTGCCATTTGGAAAGTCCTTTTTCAGTGCAATTATGTTTTGGTTGCTGCTGTAGCAGATGCCAACAGCCATGCTTCTTGTGTTGGCCTGTCTAACAGCATGCTTCCAAATTAATTTCGCACATTCAGTCTAATGTTTTTTTTGTTAAGAGAAGAAGTTTCATTAAGAGAGGGGAAAAAAAAAAAAAACCACCCACTTTGCTTTTGAAGAAATGGTTGTGACTGAAAATACATTCTGAAAAAAGAAGTATCAAACTGATGGCCAGCTGTTCTCTGCTATCCCCCTGCTGGAATAACAGTGCCCGCAGCATCGGAAGTTGCCTCCGCCAGGTAAGTGGAGAGCAGAGGAAGCGTGTGTGTGATGCACAGGATTACCCCGGGGTAAAGGAGGTGCGAAAATCAGAAAGCATGCCCAAAGTTAGTTGGGTGTTTCTGTACTTTCATTGCGTATTGTTTCCTCTTCTACAACTCAATATATGTGCCCTGAATATTGGTTTGGAGTATAAAAAGAGCAGTTATGTAGACTGTTACTTTTGCAACATAAAATAATATTTTAAAAACTGCAGTCCAGTAAACAAAGCCCTAGGAGATAAACATCCTTTACAACTGTCAAACTCTGAGCAAATGCTCATTTTTTTTCATTGCTGCAAAGTATGCCTTATCCTGAGAAAGGAGGAGAGAATAACCAGTATCATTCCTAATATTTGAATGATCTATTTGCAAGAACGGATATAGATGTTACCTTAAAGAAAAATGGTTGAGGACTGAAAGGTAATAAAAGCACTGAAATGCCAAGCACTATGTGTAACCCTACAGCTCGAGGGCTGTAAATTAATGGCATACTTTCTCAACATAGTAATGAACTACAAAAGTCATGCAGTCTCTTATTCCTTGCAAGGCCAGCTCATCTCTGAAACTTAAGTGACCTTTTACCATACAAACCAGCAAAAATATGAGATCATGCAAGGAAGCTGTAGTTAGAGGAGAGGATCTCTTAAGGAGTAATACAGATCTTGGAAACACATCAGTGTTTCAAATCCTGCTTCTGGAAGGGTCCGTGTGGAACCTTTTCCCATGACATTTCAGGTTTGGTGGTAACGCTGACTGTCATTTTTACTGGCCCGAAGCAAAGCCAAACATAGCTAACTAAGCCTCTTGTAGTGAATTCTATCAGCTAGATAAGATGTGCAGCACTTAATGTACAGAACATTTGCTGATTGTGGATATAGTCAAAGAATGTGAGGCTAACTCATCTTTTTTGGTTGAAAGCTCTGATCAGGACAGTTCCGTCTGCATAAGGAGGCTGTCATTACGTCACAGATTGGTTCACCTCTGTTCCCATTATTCAGGCTTATGCACACGATAAAAGTTTATCCAATGCATGCTGGAAATTGGTGGAAGAATTCCTACTGCTTTCCATTAGATTGTGCCATAATATTGGGCGTTGTGTTTTATTGCAATGCCTTAGCCCTTGGTCATCAGTACTGAAGTGTCACCTAATAAAAACTAAGGAGCCTTGGCAAAATTTTTTCTCTTATAATTCATAAATAGCTGCATATAAAAATGAGAATATCAGACAAAGCTAAGTTGTTATACAATTTATACCTCCTTAATTATCTTTGCCAGAAGATAATTAAAAGCAAAGCCATCATTGCTTTTAATTAGCAAATGTCCTTAGAATGGTAAGACGTGCTGCCTCGTGCTTTATCCCTGCTGGAAATGTTTATTTCTGTTTAGAAATTTTGATATGAAATATTAAGAGGAAGGAAGGAGGGTAGAGGCTTCAAATATCCTGACACCTGGTCCTGTGTATTATGTTCTCCAAACTGTGCTTTCAAGGTGAGCAGTCGAGATAAGCCACTGATCTGCAGCCCATCTAATTTGTTCTTCCATCATTTTCTTAACTTGGCTCATATCCAATAATCATTACAGTGGAAGTAACACTGCTGGGAAAATCATTTCTTCCTCACTGAATAGAAAATAACTTATACTACACTTGAATCATAATTGGCCTTGTGTTTATTTCATTGGACTCGTAGTCAACCTATGACTTTTCTAGCTGAGGCAGTGCTGGTTCTTCTGGCAAAGACCCTGCTTGTTACAAAGTATTATGAAATCTACTTCTGACTGAATGTAATAAAAAACTCTTAGGAATCTAAACTGATTTTTTTGTGTCAGATGTTCAGTATTATGTTCCTGAAGATTTAAGAAGTCTCTGAATATTTATTAGGAAGATGGAAGCCTATTCTAGATAGGCTTTGAACCGTACTCATTGCTAGAGTAACTGAACGATTTCTGTAATACATCTGTCACATCTTCTATTATTATAGGGTTATTATTCCCTTTCACTGTTTATCTATAATTCAGCTGCAACAATGGAAACGACTCTTATGTGCTATATATGAGCACAAAGCCCATATAACTGATGCCAGCTATTCTGCCAGAGGATGAACGGTAGTTGACAGAGGTTATCAGTACCCTGCATTGCGTTCATACCTTGGGGATGTCATGCAGTGTGCCAAAAACTTCTTCAATTATACTCTGTTTGATTAAATATATTCAGGGCTGGTGGATTGCCCTCAGCTTATTTTTTAATAACAAAGTGATATCTGAGGGGAAAAAAAAAGGTTTTTTTGTTGTTGATTGTTTTGTTTTGTTTTATTCTTTTATTTCAGTGGTTTAGTTTCCCATGGAGTGCCCATGCTCCTAAGCTAATGCTCAAGTGTTTGAGATAAGGCCCTGTTGCAAGGGGAGCTCATGGTGATTTTTCTGTGATGAGCAGTATAAAACTTCTGCATGCAGCAGATTAAGGAAAGGCACAGGTTGGTGACCTTGAGTCCAAGAGAGACTTGAAAAGCTGTTTTGCAGTGGAGTATGTTTTTTCTTGGTTTCATTACTGGGGGAGGAGACCACTATTAAGCACTTTTTGAAGTAAGGTCCTCCCTTTGTTACCCAGAGGCAGCTGGGGATACTCCCTTTTTTCTGCCTCCCTTTTAGGGTGTCTCTGAGCTGTAACTTTTCACTTGGCTGTGAAGCTGCAGCTGAGGTCTTGCCGGGAGCAGCCGTGCGGCTCAGTGCCCGAGGGAAGGCGTTTGCAGAGCTGGGCTCCTGCTGCAACCTGCCGGCCCTGCTCTAGCAGAGCTGTGTGTGAATCAGTAAGTGGAATTAAAACAGCCATGAGAAGCTAGAACAGCTTTAAACTATACACAGTTATTTGGGAGTTGTTCATAATTTCAAACTTCCCTGCAGAAAGAAGCAGCAAGCCTGTTTGCACTCTTCTTCATCGCTCAGTGGCAAAGTTCTTTGTGAAGATTCCTGTTATTATACCTGTTTTACCAAGAGGTAAAAGAGGCACAGATCCCTTTGCCTTCTGGCAGCCAGGTCCATGACATCCCAAACCTGTGCTCCCCTCCAATGAGGGACACTGTCCAGATGGACATGCCTCTCCAGCTATTAGATGGAGAGCAAACTCCTGAGCTCTTTGCTCCAATACCGCTTCCCAACCTTCCTGATATATGGAGAGCTACTTTTCCAAAAAAATGAACAAGAATCTCTCTGACTGAGTGTTTAATCCTATATGCAGCAAAGTATATATTGTGCTTGTGTGTCTGCTTGTGCCCAGCACAAGTTACTGGTGAGTTTTTTGTATTTATGTTCA
>VZSV01000209.1:777954-811466 GCA_013398735.1 Nothocercus julius | reverse complement strand
AGATATTTTTATATATATAATTAAGTTATATTAATATCTTATTAATTATCTTAATATATTTTAAGATATTAATATATCTTAAAGGCTTCCCAGTTCTTCCTCTAACCTACAATGCCTCTCCAGGCTCCATCTTGAGCCCTGGGCTTGAGACTCTTGTTATGTTAGTTTGAGTTAGACTCTTGGTATGTTTAGTTACCCTGAATTCTCATTCCACAAATTGTTGTCCAGTCTGCCCTTTAACCCATGTCTGCTTTTTGCATCCATGCAAGCTGTATGAAGGAATTCTACCATGTGTGTTTTGTGAAGCACTACCTTCTCCTGTGTGCTTTGAATATAGCTGCCTCTAGTTTCACATGATGCATCGTAGCGCTTGTAATGGAAGATATGGTAAGTAACTGACCCTTGCCTTCCCTCTCAGATGTTTTGTAGATCTCTCTTAGAGGCCTCTTATGTTTTTCAGAGTGAAAAGTCCTGGCCAAATTGGTTAATTCATTAATGGAAGCCATTTCTCGTCTTTAATCAAACTCATTGCCCTTCTGTTTGCCTTTCCTAATGTTAATAAACCATTTTTGAGAAAGAGGTCAGAACTGCATCCTTTGCTTAAAGACTGTGTGAATCACTGTCTTTGCCATGAAAAAGGGGGAGGGAAGATACTAGAAAAGCAATGCTGCAAGAAAGTCATGCAAAACCTGAGCATTGGGAGTATCATGAGTCTGAGTCTGTTTTACAGTACTGAAGGGAAAGAAAATCTCTTCTACTACTGCCATCCCTTCTCTGAGAGATGCCGTGTTCATGTCATCCGCAAGCTGTGAGGCAGAGAGGAGATTGCCTTTCAGTTAGTAATTTAGCTCTTTAAGCACCTAACGTATGATAGAAGAAACTTTGCTGTGGCTGAGTTTGTGATTCCCTGAGTATTTTGCAGTAGATCAGGTATTGCAGACTGATTTAACCAGTATAAGAGAGCCATGAAAGAAATCTTTCTTGAAAGAAGGATTGTTTTGAAGCAAGTGTTTGGGATTGAAAAAAAACTCAGGGGTGAGACAGTGAGGGAGAACTGCAAGTTCTTGGGCAGTGACAGTGTATTTCATCTGTTTTCACAGAAACTGGCAAAGTGACCTAGAAGAAGAGCTGGGAGATTCTTTTAATGTTTTTATTATTCAAGTAAGTGGAGTAAGGCTGAGATACTGTAGTATTTATTTCAAAATATATCCCATAGAGCTACTTTTGTGAGATGAAATAGAAGTATGAATGCAGCTCTGAAAACATTACCCCTATTTCAGTGACCTGCTGCCACCGAGAAGGGAATAATCCTTTAGTTATTTTGACCTGAAGAGTAACCTCCTCCTCTTTAATGTGCAAAAGCTTATACCAACTGTAAATATTGAGGAATGGGAAATGCTTCACATTTCAGTGACTCAGAGACTGACAGTTTCTAGTGGGGGCAGAATAGGTGGTGTTTGCTTGTGCTCATTTGCTCGTATCAAAACCATATCCCTATTTTTGCGAAGTTGTGGTGAAGGTTCCTTGCTCCTCTGACGTACATCTCAGTGGAGACTTTTTTTTTTTGTTTTTTTCTATTGGTTAACCAATAAAGGCAAAACAAAGCAAGCTGTAATAACACAGCAGAGTTGTGAATGTGTTGGGACTTGGGCAAAGACAGCTCTAAGGGTCAATATTTGGTAGGCCTTGAATACATGTCAGTGAGAGAAAGCCTTTGCTTGCTGAACTGCATGCTGATGATAAGGCTACATGTGCTGAAAGAGAGCTGGAGTTCATGGAGCATTAGCAAGTCGGGGAGTGAAGTAGAGATGAGAAGAACAGGAAGCGGAAGAGTTAGAAATTCCCCTATGAAGAGAGGAGCTCTAGGTTGGATCAAGGAACTCCCTAGCCCAGCATCCTGGTAATTACCAGTAACTGTGTTCTACCAGAAAGGCGACTGGGTAGTTAACTTTCTTCGTATATTTTGTTTTCATTAATTTATGCCGTTCTTTCTGAATATCTACCATCCTCGCTGCCCCATGACAGGGAACTGCACAGCACAGCTACGCATTATATGAAGAAGGAAGCCTGTCTGCTAGTTCTGCAGCCCTTTTTGCCTGGCTCTGGAGTTGCTAGTCATTATCACATTTGTCACCTTGCTGTTCACTCTAGTTCCAGATTATTTATGACTATGGTAAGCAGTTCCAGTGTTGGTCTTTGGGGGACTCTATTCATGACCTACCTTCACACTAAAAACTGATCATTATAGCTACCCTTGTTTCTTCTATTCAGGTTTTATCAATCGTAAGCAAGATGATGTCTATATTGTCTATTAAGAAGCTGTCGTAGTCAGTCAAATATCTCATAATTCAAGAAAGCTGACCTAAGGGTTTGTAGGAAAGGGGCAGAATTAGAGCTCTCATCCACTCAGGTTAGGTGTTGAAAAGGAAGTGTTTTCCTAGGTGTGTCAGTTCAGCTCTTTCCTGAAGAACTTCCACAACCTCCTCTTGTGCCTTGAGTAGGTCCAGTTTGTCCTGTCTCTGCTTCACCATTCAGTCACCGTATTAAACAGAACCATTTGGATTTAAGTGCTCCAGAGAAACTTCATGTTCAAGAAGCACTCTGAAGGTCAAAGTACAAAGCACATGTTTATTCTGAATGTATTTACTATTCCAAAAATCTCTCTATTTAAAATTCAAATGTGCATCTTAATGTTCAAGAAGGAGGAAGTGTTCAACCTATCACAGTTAGAGAGATGCAGGGGCATCTAACTAATTTTTTATATTTCAAACTAACTGTGTCAGCCCAAGTCTAGATGGTGCCCTCAGAATAGCAGAGCATGTGTGGTTGTCATTTGGCTCCCTTTGGGAGCTGCTGTTTTCTCAAGATTGCCAGTTGAGTTAGTTGTGTTTGGCTCTCAGAGTGCTTCTTTGGAAGAACCAGTGCATATTGGATAACAGAGAGAATATTTATATTTGCAGAGCTCATGCGCTGATCCAGAGACAAATAATAGACTAAGATCTGAGTTTCCAGCTGCTATTCTTTATACTGTTTCTGAAAAATCTGTATCAGTATCTCATTGCAACTTCGAACAAGTCTCTGGACATTCTAATTGAACCCAAATATCTGTTGGAGGCCCCCTTACGTATTGGACAGTATGGGCTAATGAAAGGAATTGACAGTGGGTGTCTCACTTTCCATTTTATTAATATTTCAGTTGTGTCCAATTAAACAAGATAGATATAAAATCTATGAGAATATAGGTGAGAAGGGAGTTAGAAAGTAAACCAGCTCCTCTTTAAGGAATTTGTCAAACAAAATGAAGTGAAAGAGGTAAGCTACTTGATATTTTGTCAGACAGTGATGTTTCAGCAGTACCTTTTGCAGAAAAATTTGCTCATTAAAGGAAGTTTTGGCCTCAGCACGAAATCTACAGCCCACAGCTTAGAGAATTTTGTCCCTGGACAGTGTGTCTGAGTCAAAAAAAATAGCGCCATGTATGATGGGCCTATCAGCATAAAGTACTGAAGTCGTACAGGTAGAAACACTGCACAGAAATAACAGTCTTAGCTTTTCTGCTGGGACCTCAGCTGATGAACAAACCACTGTTCTTGGCCTGCTGAGAAGTGAGATCTTTCTTGGGATGTTGTTGGGGCAGGGAAAAAGCTGAAATGACTGCCTCTGTCTTTTGAAGAAGACAATAATACTGGGGGAAGAGAGGACAAATTGGTTGGATTATAGGCATTTCCTATAACCCTATTTGCCTTGCCAGGTTGACCACAGAAAAGATTACAGAGCACTTTGTGGAAAAACAAAATACCTGGGAGTTGCTTGTCAGGAAATTCTTAATACAAATAGATGCAGTGCTGAAAGTTTGTGCAGGGTAAATTAATATTTAATAGGTATTTTAATAGATAATTTTTGTAGATATCAAGGTCAGATATTAAGGATGTTGCATGCTTATCCCATGCTGAACATTTCTCCAAAGCCCATGCAAGTAAACCATGGGGAAAGAAGATGATCTCTTTAAAAGTAGTGTTTTTCAGGATAATCAATGCACACACATACAGTGTAGCTATTTATGAAAATAAAGCTATCACTATTTTCTGTAACCAAGACAGGATACCTTCTGCCACTTCTGTTATTTGTCTTACTTAAAATACTTTTAACAGCACGCCTTTGACACTAATTGAAGCAATTTTATCTGCACTCTTAGCTTACTGGTTATTGGGGTTTTTTCGTGTGGTGTGGGGTCTTTTTGTTTGTTTTGAGGTGTGTGTGTGTGTTTATTCGGTGGTAGCACACCCCTAGCAATTAAACCCTTTCTGGATGTGAATGTGGTCACTGTGAATATCTTAGGCCTAAACAAGACTTGTTTTCCATTCAGACTTGTGCTAAGGGGCAAACCTCTTTTCTCTGTGTCCATCTTGGAGAGGAATCCAGAGTCCAGGTAGTGCTGTGCAGTGCTGCATGTGTCCAGGTGGTGCAGGAAGCCTAGGAAGTGTTTGCATTTGACTTCCAATTAGCTGAATTCCTTGAGCTGAGCAACGTTCTTGTACCGAAGGATACTCAAAGAAACCGTCCTGTGCTCTGAAGCTGCAGTCACCCCAAACACTTTCTGCACCTTTGATAGCTACAGGACTCTTAAGTAAAGCCTCTATACTCAGGTGAGCTGCATGAGGACAAGCAAGCTTAAAGAAAACCTTCCTTATAAGTGCTTCCAGAGGAAAATATGGAAAATGTGAATACTGGAACAGCTGGTATTTATTTCCCCGTACGTTACTATGCATTGACATTGACATGAGCCCTAATGCTCAGGTGTGCTGGGAGAGGAGCCCGGTGCTGTGAGGTGCACATCGTGGCAGGGGTAGCTCTGCAGTGATTCTGTTCCAAACAGAGGTGTCACTGATACTTGTTGCATTTCTTGTCAGACGGTTTCCTTGCAGAATTGGTTGACACACCCAGGCAAATAGTTTGCGTTATTACGGTTTTGTCAGTCAGTTCCTTTCCAACTTTATTTTCGTCTAAAGCAACTAAGCACACTACAGAAATTGCACTGAGGTTATGTCCCAGCCTATTTGTTTTGAGCATCTCCCATTCCCTGAAAGTACTTTTGTTGCGTTTCTCTTTCCAACTGTGAATTTTTCCACCTTGATTTTTCTCTGCCTGATTTCTTAACTCTAAATCTTCAAATGCACCTCACCCTATTCAAGCAGAGTATTTAAAAGTGTCCTGCAGCTTTATTTTTAACTGCCTGCGCAAGTGACCTCGGAGAGAAGCTGTCTGTGGTGCCGTGGGGGATGACTGTGTTGCTGCGGACAGTGGATGCTTTGTCCTGAAATGAGAAGGATATCAGTGCTGAGACTAAACATAACATGTTTTCTGAAAACTAAAGAGGAGGTGTGTGGGGTGGAGGATGGAATAAATTGCATCTTGCCTGGTCTCTTGTGCAGTCTGGTGCTTTAACTGATGCAATTTTATTCACAGCATTTTCTGTCCTTCCTCATCTCTGTTTAACTGCAAGGGGCCCAGTGTTAGCTGACTTCAGCTGGGCTTGGGAAGAATAAGAGATCCTGCAGTAGCCTTGCTGTGCACATATAAGCAGTGTCACAACCCTGCTAGGGAAATGCAGGCAGAGATGCATTTTGCTATTACAGTATGGGGGCATTCCCCAACGTGACATCAGCCATGTGATCTTAAAGCGTTTCTGTTCAGCCTTTTATTGCTGGTTGGCATTATGCCAAGCAAGTGTTCACTAAATCTAGAATAGGAATGCCGCCAGCACTGTTCATTACACTTTTACTCTGATTCAAATAAAGAAAAGGAAATTGATTTTAAGGGAGGCCAGTAGTAAAGATTAAGGAGTGATTTTCCATGAACTACTGCACATGCAGCTTTTTTACACTCAGATCTGCAAAGCAGAGAGGCATCACTAATAACTTTATTATCCCAGCTCTAATTGTATTTACTTTGCCCATGCATGGCTTTGTTTAATGGTTCGCAAACCAAGACATTTTTATTTATCAGAGGTGGCTATTTATATCACTCCCAGCGTCACAGAGGCTCCGCTGGAGCGCACCTGAGAGGAGGACATGGTACTTTCCTACTGATGGTGCCTTCTGCAGCCAAATAGAAGGGTGGTGTTGCTGTCCCGCAGAGCACAGCTGTAATGCCTTGCACTTTGTGAGTCTCACTTTAATATAGCCTTGTTAAAATTTAACATTTCATTAGTTTGCCGATTAGTTTGTGGCTGCCAGCTGTAAACAGATTGCTTCCATTTCTCCCCCTTGGAAAGTTCTGTGATGTAAAAGAAAGGTGACTTTGTGATTACGGTGCTAGACTGAAACTCTGGGTTCAAGCCCGGGCTCTGTGACAAATATCCTTTGTGAACTTGGGTAGTAACTTTGTGTTCGTGTGCAAAAGCAGATGGATTTCCATTTCTTGGAAATAAAAGGGAAAGGATGCCAGATACTTCTCTGAATTTCTTGTACTCATTTTTCTTTTTCTTTTTGATTGACTTAGCTCTTTGTCGGGATTTGATGTCTTTTTATTTTGTCTGCTGATTCTGTTAGATTTCATTGAGAAGATGTTTATTTTCAATCTTCTCCATAAAATGAATTTTGCATAGTTTTCCTTTGAGATACCTACACCTCCCGTTACTATCCCACATGCATTAACCAGCTGCACAGACTAGATAGCTTGTCTCCTAACAAGCATTTAAATTGGATGAGCAGCTGACTTAACCGTGGGCAGGGCACCGTGTGTGAACGTAGCGATTAGGTGCTTCCAGCCAGATTGTGCCCATTGCCAAAGGATTATGGTCTGGCTTTTGGAAGTCACTTTAAATGTGTATAAAGTAAGTCTCATTAAATGTGTGTCTTGGGCTCTCTGCAGAGCTCTTCCTTCCTCATTCAGATGTGCCTGTGCCTATAGGGTCCCCTTTTTGAAGTGAATCTTTAAATTAGTTACGTGAACCGTCATTAATGAAAAATACCCAGCATGGCTTAAGACGACGGAGTGGCGCTCTGAAAAGGCGAGCGGTGTCACAGTGTGAGCAGTGTTTTGTCAGTACTGGTGCCGTGGCTCGTGATGTCACCTCCCTTCTGAAGTCCAAACTTCAGCACCTCTTGGAACTGAGGCAGGTAAAAACCTTTCTCTCTCATTTCTAATTAAAGGCTCGTGTCCGTGGAAAAGAGCTTGGTGACGTGATAGGAGTGCCCTCTGAAGACTTAAAAAAACAGAAAGCAAATAAACCCAACCTTTCAGCATTTAGCCTGAACGTTTCTTTGAAGCTTTGCTTGTGATAATTTAGGATCTAATTTAATAGTTTTGGACTCCACTCCTGTTCGACAGGAAGGGGAGATGTGTCAGAAAGCAGTCACAAGCTGCCTTGCATAGAAGATCCCTATGATCTTCTACTTAAACTGCCGATTTTCAGGCTGTGGGCATTAAAATAAATAACCCATTTGTATTTGCTTAACAAATAAATAAATAAAGCTTTAGTCCCCCATTTACTAGTTGGTAGGTGACCAGAGTATAACTAGTGCTTCATGACCTGCAGGCTCCAGAGCCCCTGTGCTATGCTGTGCTGTGTGCAGCCTCAAATACTTGTCCCCTGTGATTTTCACTTCTTCCTCGGGCTGGGTAGTTTAGCTACAGCAAAGTAAACCCTCTCCGAAAAACAAAAAGTTTAAAGCAAACACCTGGAAGAGAAGGTTCAGTTTTGTTTAAGAGCTGGAGGAGTGATGCAGCTCACACATTTCTCTTAGGATTTCCAAACTGAGCATATTAATTTTCTATCGGAAATCAAAACTTTTAGTTCTTTACTACTAACAAAGTAGGTTAGAGCTATTACATTTGTTAGCAGATCTTTTCTTCCTTCGAGTGATCCAAAATAAAAAATATTAGAAAAATAAAAATATTAGAAAAATGTCTTTCATGTTTGAAATCACAGTATGAATAATACTTGAATATTCATGTATTTCTGCCTATGTATCTTTCCAGTGGTGACTGCTAGAACTAAATCCTACTCATAGTGAAGTCATACAGTAGTAAGAGGCCATGAGGCTTACAAATAGTTCTCACAAGTTTAAATCATACTTGAGCCCAAAAGAATCTCATGATTCTTTCCAGTGGGAACTGAAACCAAAGCTTAGGGCCAACCTGACAGCTACATCCATTTACACCATCTGGGTCACAGTCTGCAATGTCTCTCTGTCTTCTGTTACAGCGTGAAAAGCAAAATTGTCTTTCACTTGTTGCATTGACTAATCAAGTGAAAACATTAAAAAAAAATAGAGTAGAATTTTGTTTGTTTTTGCAATTTATCAAGAGCAAGAAACTATGCATGCGAAATAGGTCATGGCATCATTTTGTCTTCTCTTGATGTAAATCAAAGACTCAGTTGTTGCTTGTGCTGGGACCTCTAGCACATCTTCAAAGCAAGAAACAGGAACAAAGAACCCAAAAAATTTACAGAAAAGGGAAATTAAATTTCACAGTAAATCTTTGTGTCTGACAAAATACACATTGCTGCAGAGGATTAGAAGATGATAACATCAGTCTATTACCTCGGAGATTAAAGTAAAATATTCTTCAAAATCCTATCACATTTATTTCTTTTGAACTGAATTTAGCAATTTAGCACTATGGTCACTGGATCTTTTTTTAGCTTTTTGTTTTATTTTCTTTTGGTCATTAAGTCATGTCATAAAGTTTATAGTATAGGCTTGATATTGTTGATTTTAATGCCATGAATTTGCAATTTACATGAGTCAGGGAAGATAACTCTACAAAGCAACACTTTCTGATTAACTGTGTGTGACTTAAATAGATGAGAGAAAAGGATTTTAAAGAGAGTTTTGAAAGACCTAAATTCATCCACGCTTGTAAGGCAGATAGAGGGAGAGGGCTTTTTTTTGTTGGTTTGTTTGCTAGACTAATAAGACTTCCCTACTAAGGGGGAGTGTTTTCCAAGGGAAGGAAGCTACCAGGGCTGGCAGGGGGTTCTGGTGGCACCCTCTGCCAAGTTGATCCTCCACGCAGCTCAGGAAAAATCCTGTGGGAGCAGTGCCTGAGAATTCATTTGGTGAACATGCAAAATGCATACTGTTTCACCCACACATAGTTAGCTTAAATACACCACATTTACTTACATTGATATGGTTAATGTGCACGTATTACCTCTTTTGTACGCACTTTTTTTTCAGAGATGTTTATTTGAAATATCCCTATTGGTCCAATTTTAATCTTGTTATTTATCAAAGTTTTTGTTTGTTTTTTGAAGTCTGATTTCTATCACTAGATTCATGTGGGACTGGATGAAAGGATGTACTCTTTTCTGGATGTTCTTTTTCCCTTTAATTATGGCATTCTGTCTGTCTGAAGGACTTCAGCTGTGGAACACTCTATTTTAAGAAAAAAGCTCAATAAATCGGTTCATAGTTAAAAATAGTTATAGGGTTATGCAGGATTATTTTACCAGTACCTGCTAAAATCTGTTCTTTACATCAAGTGTTTTCTGTAGGCCTTGTCATTAACTTGGCTCTATGATATTTCTCTTGTATTAGACACAGGCATGCAGAAACAAGATGTGTCTGGGTTGTTTATTTTCACTGTGATACGAAGTTGTTTAAATTATCTATGTCAGCAGTTTCCTATTAACTAGGACATCATCGTTCTAAATAGCTGGGTTTAGATCTCCCTGTATATAAATAAATCTGTGGGAAATAGCTCTACTATAGTCCTGACTTGTCAAGCCTTAATTAGCAACAGATTTTTGATAGGTTTGTAATGGCAAATTTTGCATACAACCACTCGTGAGCAAGCTAAAATAAAAAGGCAACTATATAACATTCATAAATCAAAAATGTTTTTCTTAAAAAAAAAAAAAAAAAAATGTGGGAGTTGTGCGTGTTTCCCCTTTCCTATGCCTTCTGCTGGGCACATAGCTGTTTTTTTAATTCCATACCAACTGTTAAACATTCAGGCTTTTTAGTGTTTTCCTTGCAGGTGCCCAAGTCCCTTGTTAGGAACAAATAACGCACCTTTCCATTAAGCACGCATGTTTCAGAGGTCACTTTGATGTCTTGTTTATCTTTCTTAAAACACGTTTGAACAGAGGTGGGCTATATTCATTCCTTTAGCCTCAAAAGAAACCCAGAAATAAAACCAAGGCTATACTTTTCTGTTATTTTCTACATGTTCCTCACTTGCTACCGAGCAGCCAGTATTTTAAGTTAAGTATCAACTGATTCTTGGTGCCTAGCTGGGGAGATTGACTGATAATATGGCACTCAACTGGTTGTAATAGACTCCTATTCATTATACGGTTGATAATTCAACAAGTGGCAGTTCTAATTTTCAGTGTTAGTTACAAGGTTATGACTAATCTTATTAGTCTACTTGGGGGAGGTTCAACACACTTTAATTTTTGGAAGTGGATTTGAGACTTCAGCTGTTAAACTTCAATTCGACTTTAACAGCCTACTAAGGATGTAGAAGGTAAGTGCTAACTTCGGCCTCCGCGTTAGCACAGCATAGCATCGCCTTCAACAAGGAAACTCCACGTTTGGATTTCTACCTCTGTGCATTTGTAGCTTTACTCATAGGTGGCCTTACATGTGAATGATGTTCCCATCTTTTTACTAGTTTCAGGATCAGGCTGTAAATTCTGGTGGTGCTAAAGCACGGCAGAGGCCAGTGCTTAAAGGACTGCCTGCCTCCCCATGCGCTGTGCCTGCAGCAACAGCATTAGTTTTAGGATGTTGCTGTCCAAAAATACAGGTTGCTTTTCAGACCAAGCCCGCTTTCTAGGGCTGCAAAATTAAGCAAAAGAAGCATTTTAGAGGAGGTTTCAAAGTTGCTCAAGGTTAAAGAGTTTGCTAACGGCTGAGCTTTGCTGCACTAAGCCCGCGCTGTTCTGCACGTCCCGGGGTCGGTCTGCGCTCCCAAAGCACAGGCGTAGCCAGGCATGCATTACGAGGCAGTGTTTCTAGTGAGGCATTGCAGTTGCCTAATCCAGGTTAGGCCTTTTCTGGAAGCTGTTTAATCCTTCACCATTTGCATAATGATCTCAATAGTGTAATTTTTGTGTGACAGCGTGGAGAAGCTGTTTCTGACTTAAAATATTACCAGCATAATGAAATAAAAATTGACTTTATCATCTTTCAGGATTAAGAATACCATAAATTTAAATGTTTAAAATATGTGGGGCCAAATTCACTCATAGTTTAATCCTAGTGACATCCTTAGAGTTAAATGAGATATGCATTGACTTTGTGGTGCTTGAATAATAACAACTTAAATTTAAAAACCTAAATGAGGAGGTAGACTCTGATTGGCAATTAGAAAACAAAAATCCTTCACAGTGCTATTTCATCAAACTAATACTTATTTTCCTGGTGTTTTAATTAAAACATGATACTCGTACAAATTCTGAATTAATTAGATGAAATAAAAAGACAAGTGGTTTCTGTGAATATGTGAACAGTAAGAAAGTCAGTCTCTAGTTCTGAAGGGTAAACTGCTAAAATCTACAAGACTACACAGTAGGTGAGAGTAGGCTGGGTTCCTGTTTCTAGCTTTCTGCGGCTATTAAAATAAGGCAACACAGATGGAAAAGAGCAGAGGTTCCAAGCAGTCATTCAGGAGCGCCTCTTTGAGATGATTAAAAATGAGGAATCATCTAGCAGGCACGCTCACTGAAAGAAGACTTCTGTAGTAATTCAAAAAACAATTATTTTCCATTTGTATGGGAAAGTAGACTAAGAAACTGAATCATAGAATGATGATATGCATCTGTGTCACACGTGTGATCTTTTTAAGATGAGAATACTGTCTTTTAATGGATTTTGTTCAACAGAACTAACATGTAATGTCTAATTTATTGAATCTGCTTGGCTTTTTATGTCTGAGAGTTTGAGCATCGCTTTTGTTCTCCACAGCAAATATAAAAATATAGTATTTCCACATACCAACTCTCTGGGGGACTTTTTCATGCCTCAGTCATGGTTTCTCCACTTGCCTTCTATTCACATGTCTTGATAAACATGTTATGTTAATATATGCAATTGTGTTCAGTGTCTTTGAATGATGAAATGTGTGATAGGAAACAATTACCTAGGATAACTCACTTCCCTAAAAAGTAGTAGATAACCTACTTTTCATTTATTAGATGCTATAAACTGTAGTCCTCTTTATCTGCTGTGGTAAAACAAGGTGAGATCAGGAAAGTCTGCATGATGTTTGAAGCTTTATTCTTCATAAAGCATACACTGTGTCCTTTAAAAAGGTAAAAACGTTGTTCCACAGGTGGGAGAGTTGCATATTCCACTCCCCAGATTTTGTGGGATGTTATGAATTAATTTAAAGAGAGACTATGAAAATCAATACAGGGATTTGAAGCTACGCTGACTGGAGATACCAGATGACTCCTCAAATTAGTGATGGAGCAGGTTAAGGCTTATCCTCCACGTGTGTGTATGTACCACGTGCAACCTTCTGTAAGCAGCTTGGCCCGTCGAGCTCCCCCAGGTTGCTTGATTCTGTGTTTCTGCATTTTCACCCTAAAAGAGAGGAAGAGATGGAAAAGGCACCGTCCTCTCGCAGCGTGCAGCAAAGCTGCAGTGAGCAGGTGTTTGTTTCAGACTAAAGCAAAAAGGGAAAGTGAGACTCAATGACTGATGCTTTTCCTCTTGAGTACCTCCAGAGGTAGCCAAAAAATATGCTGCTGTTTTGCTCTGGGGCAGACAGTTGGAGTCCCGCAAAGCCTTTGAACATGACAGCTGTATTTAGAATATGAATCCTTCGTGGTGGAGACTATTCTCGTATCTATGATGAGAGCCACGGTGCAGCCATGTGTTGTGAATAGTGAATAATCAGCACATTTTCTCTGTTTTCAGGAGATTTGTCCTTACCAAGATGAGAGTCATTCCAAAAGGAGCTTTCGCAGGACTTGTTGACCTAGAGAAAATGTATGTATTGTGTCAATGCTTACTGGGAAACAACCATTTTACTTTAAACAGTAGTTTCTGGCTGTAGTTTCTGCTTTTACTGCTTGAGTCTGTAAGCAAGTCCCTAACAAAACGTTGTTGTTACAAATATATAAATATATATATTTAACAGTAGGAAAGCAGTTCTTGCTTTTTGATCAAAGGAGAGTTCTTGGTCAAACTCTTGGTTCTTGGTCTTGGTTCTTTGGTCAAAAGGCTAGTTCAACATGGAGCATCGTTGTAGTTAATAAACAGAATCCATAGCAGGAGTCTACGGGAAACTGATTATTTTAAGAACTTTGATTTAGATTGTAAAAAATCAGTGGAAGATTAGAGAGGAAAATGCTGCTATTTGCAACAGGTCAGTCAATTCTCTTTGATTGCTGAATAAATAGGATAATTTTGTGCGTGTTTAGAGTCCTCTGGGATAAGTGTGCGATAAGTTTCTTACAGCCACTTGTTATGAAAATCTTAGCACATAAGGAGTAAAGCATCTCATTTCCATGGATTTTAGTGATGAGTCTGAAGATAAAATGATGAGCATCTTTGAACTGATATATCACACACGAATTAGGATTCTGTTGGGTTTGCACTGCAGCCCTCCACCCTGAGAGTAAAAGTGCTGAATAATGTGTTTCCTAGTATTCTCTAGTTACAGGAAATCTCTAGGTTATTAATGTTAGTACCAGCAAAGATAATTGTCACTTTCAAATCTGAGCTGTTCTGTGGCATATGTTTACTTTTCTGAATTATTTCCTGAATGACCAAATAACACTGCTTGGAATATGCCCTGTCTTGTGCACTTACTGGTGAGTAAGGCTGGTCTTGGACCAACATTTGTCCAGGAGTTTGTCCACGAGTGGTCTGAGTAGGAGCAGGGAATGTGCTTTAGTGGGAGGGCCTTTTTCTGTAGAGGGTGTGTAATGACAAAACTAAAAAGAAATTGATTCCTACCATTTCTCTTTGTCATCTTCTCCTCTGCCTCATACCCTTGCAGAAGTAGGAGAAAAAGGGAGGCAAAAAGGGAGGAGATGGAGGGACAACATAATACAGGGAAATGAAAGGAAAGGAATTTGAGCCTTAGGAAGTACGGGTGGATGAGGGCAAGCAGCGGATGTGCAAGAAGAATTCAAGAGTTTCTGGTTGTGTCAGGAGTTAGCAGGAATAAAACTGGCTCGATGTCGCTAGATTTTTGGCACTAATTTGTCCCCAAATCTGCTGGGTTCCTTTTAGCCTAGTCCTTAGAGAAAATCATTCAGCTCTCTGGACTGTGAAGTGAGTTGCAAAGGGCATTGTAAACTGCTCACGTTATCTTTAATTACTCAGAAACCATATGTCAGTTATGTATGAAGTGTAACGATTACATTGAATAGGATGTCTCTAAGTGATGATTTATTGTTAGCACAAAAAAAATTTATATGGAAATGAGCTCAGTTTGAAAATATATGTGTTTACTATTAGCACATGGAGGAGAAATGGGCACAAATCGTTTATAGCAAAATATCTTTGAAAATAAAAGTGTGAAAGATATGTAAATGAGACCAATCAGCATCAACAACGATGCAGTACTTGCAGATGATATGGCAAACAGATAAAATCTGAAATAGCTTACAAATCCTTAATCTAACGCATAAAAATCCATCAGAAATATTCATAATAATGTAGGGACAAAAAATGTCTATAATCAAATGGTATATTTGCATATAAAAACACAGCCTTCGTATGAAAGCCTTTTTTCTCTTGCAAGATCATGCACAAAAAGGAAGATTAAAGCAAACTGCAGTGTATTAAAGGGAAACAGCTATTAATAATATGATACCTCCATGTGGTAAAATATGGATAGCCTGGTGTATACAAATGATATGTTTGAATGTAGTGTAAATGTTGTGCTTTCATAGAACTAAAAAGGGAGAATAATCAAGAGAGTGACAGCAGTTCCTAACTCTGTAACTAAAGAAAAGCAGTGTCTAATAAAATCCAACAGGATGTCAGGTCTACAGAGACATGACCTTTATCACTTCTAGATCATTTCTACCTGTGCTTCTGAGAACGGGGTAGGCCTTAAGGCACACAAGGTGTGCAGGAGATGGTGGACTTGAAAATCATCTGTTTGCAATGAGTAGTTGGACACAGATTCAACAGGAGATGAGTCCTCCATAAGAATCTTAACTCTTTTCTGGTGACATTCAAAGTAAAGGGAAACTTTTGAGTACAGAGACCAAAAACTTCTCGTTGTCAAAGAAAAAAAAAAAAGACTCAAATTTTCAAAATCTAAAAATTTTTCAGTGTTTGCTTTCTGTGTACATTTTTTTTTGTTCCTAAAAATAATGAAATACCTGGGAACTATGAACAAATGTGTTTTACCACAAAATGGTTAATATTTGTCTTGGTACCTACAGCAGGTTGTGCTTATTTCTCCCCCATACCTTATTGTTTTGAATCAAATGTCGTCTTTGGACTGTTGAAATCCTTTCTAGAATGAATGTACGCTAATGATCACGACTTATTATGAAACTGCAGTGTGGCCTGGAAAGGTTGGCATGGTGGACCTGGTCTGCCCTCCCTGTAAAGCTCCAGTTTTAGTTAACAAATTAAGTTACCAAATGAAAGAGATTCGGCTGAATCTTTTTTGTTGTAATTTTTATATTTTTGTTGTTCTTTTTCTAAGTTTTCTGGAAGAAAGAGAACATGTTATTTTCTTCCTGCTCATCTAAATTCATTTTGTTACTGAAAAATCATGAAATATCCATTCTGCAGACTATCATGTAGTGAAATAACTTTTTTCAAACCATTTCTAGGAAAAAGCCATTCTCCTCTTCTTAAATAAATGTCAAAGTTATGAAATATTTTGACTTATCTTAGATTTCTCTTGCTAATAGTGTTATTTAATTGTTCTTACAGAAAACTCTTTTCAGAAACAGCAGATCTGAGAAATACGCAACTGGTTTATTGCTACCAGCTCTCCTACCAGCATAGCTCTGGCTTTCATGTTCATCTATAGCAAAGGGTTTTCAGGGGAGCACATAGTCTTAGTCTCTTCCTAAGAAGTCTTAGCCAGCTGGAATGTGGCATCTCCTCTAGTTTCCTACTTAACCAACCTGCTACACTCCAAGAACTAATTAACCCTGCAGTTACTAAATTAAAAGGCAACACCATGTAGGCACATACCTAGAAAAATCAATTCAATATGCTCTCAAGCTGTTCAATATGCAGCTGCCATGTCATCTTTAACCTGTTCTGGAAGGGCTTAATATGGAAGAAAGTCTGAGGCAATACTGAAGTCACTACTTTTTTTTTCTTGCTAACTTTCCTTCTATTTCTGCAGTGTAGAAAAGTAGATTTCTAAATGTTGATCTATCAGTGCTTGACTCAGGCACTGGTAGGAAATTTGATCTGAACCTCAATAGCTGAACTAATGACGGGGAAAATCAGAAAAGACCTGTTTCCAGAAGGAAAAAAAAAAAGAAAAAAACACTAATAAGTGCTCTTTTTCTTTTGTTATTGGAGCAGATCTTCATATGTTCTGAAACCAGCATAGCTCCCTTAGCTTCAGTGGAACCAGACGGATTTGCATGTACCAGGAAACAGTGCCACGTGCAGTTTAGATTGATACTCACTTTTATTAATATGGTAACTAAAAAGTAAAGTTAAAATAATATTAAAATCACTTAGTGTCATGTATTTTGACACTCAGAAGCTGTTGTCAATGGAAAGAAGTTGCAGCCCTGCGTCACCAATGGGGAAGACAGAGGCAGTCTGAGGAACCTGGTCTGTGCTGATGCTCCCTTTTGGAACACACCCATAATGGCTTTTGGAGGTGGCGGCGGGGGGGAAAGTCCTCTTTAGGATTTTGATCATGCTCCTGGTCTGTATCATGGGAGAAAGATAATTCTGTATAACCAGCTTTCTCTGTACAGTGATATTATAGATGAAGGGGTGTGACTGCCTTACCTGTACAAGCTAAATAGGTTTTACTTCTGTATCCTGAGGCACAGTGCCCTTGAAATCCATGGACAATCATTAATTCTTTCAAAAGATTTAGACTAAGCTTAATGTTTTCTATCATTCATTCTAAAATCTAACTTTTGTATAGCCCAAAGAAATTCAGCCATGTGTGTGAAGAACTCTGTGAACTACAAGACTTTAAGGAGAAGAAGTATTTTTATTGGCAATATTTTCTAGTCTGGAGTAATGGGAGAAAGGGATTTCTTAAGTTAATGGCAAAGACATATTTTAAGAACATGAACCATACTGTGGCCAACAAAACTTCTGTACATAAATCCTTGACGAGCTCTGAAAATCCTGGAAAGTGTTAAAACTCCTGGGGTTGGAGGAATCTGCCAGAACTGACAGGCCTGGGAACTGAAGTCTTCTATCTATGGAATGCAGCAGGAACATAAGCGCCAGCTATGTACAGCTTCCCCTTAATTAGATAGAGTTGGTCTAGGTCCTATATTTATCCCATCAGTCAGTCATTCAGTCTTTTACCTCCTTTGTTACTGGGACTGTTGACCCAGACATGACTCGTATCATGACGCTGGTCTCCTGTGACCAGGACACGTGGGCACCAATTTACGTCATATGTGACAAGCTGATGCATGATGCTAAAAAATCTCTCCAGTTTGTCCCTGTTGGTTTAAATCCAGGTCACACCATAGATCAGAGTTATCTTTATTGTCTTGTTTCAGCTAGAGAGAAATAGCTGGGGACAGTGGGGATTGACCCCTCGGGAGAGTAGTTTGATAATGCTTGATAGAGTGCAGCCTAAATGGAGAGGAGGGGATCAGAAATTTCTGGTTTGGGTTTTTGTTTGTTTGTTTGTTTTTTCAGTGTATCATGTGCTGCATTCCATCACTTGGTATCAGAGAGGCTGTGATTTAAAAAGATCATTAAAATTGTTTTGAGAAACTGGTTAGGTTTTAGTGTAACAGACATTTGGAAAATAGTTCCAGGCAGCAGTTCCTTTCCATCTTTTTTATATCCTTTGGATAAATCTTTTATTTTTTTTCACAAGAAACAAAATATGGTTTTGCAGTAGTTGCTGTGATTCATCAACTAAATCATATATGTTTATAAAAATATTTATTTATGTCTCTAAGGCGAAAGAGCCATGCATGCATTCTGTGTACCAAAATACGTCCTGAATCTGGTAAGGATCAAGCCTTGGTGATAAATACTGCAGGGTATATTCTCAACGTGCAACTCCATGAGTATTATATTCTAATTTACCTTGTAGGAACCTTTGTGTAACATTCTGTATCTTAAGGGCAGGGCATGGAAAGAGGCATACTACTTGATGTGTTTAAATGAGTCTAAATATGCATTTCCTCTCAAGGAGCAGAGGGCTACAGTTCAAAACATTAAGGCCACTAACCCACAGAACCAAAGAAATTCAAAGTTCAGGCCAATGTTCCACAGAATAAATGTCAGTGTTGCTTCATGCACTGTGTGCATCCTGTAGCCCAGCAGCATCCAGTGATGCTGGGGAAAAAATCTATTTTTTTTATCATAATTTGTAAATGCTTTGCTGCATCATCAGCTGGTGTTCTGCTTTTCCCTGCCCAGACTCATCTATGGCAGAGAACTTGCATTTGTTTTTGTTGTTCCTCGCAGAACTACAAAAAGATGAAGCAGACTTATTAGCCGTGTTAGTAAGTCACTGCTTTGTGAAAGACCAAAGATTTTAACCACAGCATTATATGCTGTAAATGTCTGAAAATGCTTATGCTGATCTCCATCTGCTATTGCCTTAGCAGAACAGAATCACAAATAAAATAATAGCCCTTAAAAGAAAGAAGCAAGAATTGTAAAATCAGTTCATATTGTCCATATCACCATTTTTTAACTTTTCTCTTTCAAAGATCACAGAAAATCATGCTACTATAGACATGTTTTAGCAGGAGCATGATCAAATGAAGGAAAAAAAAAAAAAAAAAAGGAAATATTCCTGTTTTCCTGTTTCTGTCCTTGCTTCACAACTGTCTGGGTAGAGAGGCGGATAAAAAGAAAAAGGGAAATTTCCTTGTCTGTATGAATACTTTAATGCCCATCGCCAGGGTGACATGCTGTTCAGATTATTTGAATTCATGAAAAAGAGACATGGGAAAGCGCATGTGTAAGACCCTGCCTTTTTTGGGATGGAAACTAGAAAGCTTAAATCTGGTGTTTTTCTGCTTTCTCTACATAAACGAATCAGACAAAATTCAGTGTAGGCGAAATGCAGATAAGATAACATGCATGGCGAAAAATGGTTGCTCTTTTTCATGTCTAGATGTGTGCCCTGAATTAGCTTTGTTCATACAAGAGTGAGGTTTGAGGGTTACAATGCACCGTTCTAATAAGAAACTTAAACTCAGTGGCCAGAAAACCCTCCAAATGAAATGTTAGGAGTTACTAGGTAACGAAATCCTAGGTAACTAGGTGACTAGATAGTCACTGTGGAAATTCATGGTGGGATCTCCCCACCTTGAAAGATTTTCGGAAGACCAAAAATGTTCAAAGAAGAGCAGCAGACCTGGCCAGTCTCATGGACACTTTTGATCTGAGGAATAATTGAGTAGATGAGGACTCCTCAGCCTGGAGGAGATATATTTGAAGGGGGATATTGGAGTGGTCTGTAGACTCAGCATTAGTATGGGGAAGGTGATTCACTGCCCTTTCTAATCCTAGAACTGGAGGATAGGATTTTCAAAAAAATATATAAATTTAAAAAAAAAAAAAAAAACAGGAGATACTACTTCACACAAGATATGGTTCAGCTGTGGAGCTCTCCTCTGAGGATTTGCTGATGCTAAAAGTCTCATGGTAAAATTTGGGAAAGAAAAACTTATTTTTGCTGCTTACCTACTAAATACATTCATTTAAGCTGCAAATCAGTTTGGCTGAGTATTCAGGGGGACCACCTCAACCTGCCTCCCCTGCTCTTCTTCCTGAGCCTCTCCTTCCACCACTAGAGTCTCAAGGTACTGGGGCAGATGGACTTTAGGACTGGCACAGTGTGGTTACTCGTATTTGCTTTCTCTGAACCGTTCAGTTTTGCAAGGCATATGGCTGCTAAACTTAGCAAGGAGTCCCAGAATTGCTAGTCACCTGTGACTCAGAATTAATTCTGCAGTCTTTGGGTGTTTTTCCTATTGTCCGGCATGCATCCTGAAAGGGCTGGTTTGTCTGTTTACTGGCCCAATTTCTGAGATTCATCTCAGTTTTTTTTTTTTTTCTTTTCTTTTAGGAGGAACCAAAGCTGTTGCTCTAAAACATAAGACATAAGCTTCAAGCAGAGTCAGATATTTTTTCCAAATATGTAATTTCAGGAAATATCATCTCTTTCTCCCAGGAGTTTCACCCTGATTTGAAGGGCAGGGATTTTCAAGTTGTATTTTATTGTGAGTTTCCTGTATTTTCAAAGTAAAATCAATAGCCTTCTAAGCGTCTTCGTAAAAATGTCTTTGCTAATGAATTTGCTGCCTGAGAGATGTCTTTATTAAACTTACACGTGCATGCCAGAAAATGAAAAGAGAATTCAGAATTGCCATTTCTAATTACATTTTACATTTTTGAATATCATTCACAGCTTATAAATGGTAAAAGGTAGCTCTTCTCTTGTGATGTTTTATAATATTGCTGTAATTGAAACAATTACAGTTTTCTAGTTAAACAGAAGTTTTCTAGTTTTAATATGCCTAATGTTCTACAGTTTTCTAGTATTAATATGCCTAAATTATTTTTAATTAAAGGCATTTGTCTTTTGTACCTTAATCAAATACACTTCCAGTAATTCTGGAAAGCAGTCAGCATAAAGTATACTGACTTAAAAGCTAAACATTTGTAAATATGAAGTCAACATTAAAGTCAACAAGTTTTATTAAAAGGGTGGTTGTAAGGGGCATTGCTATAACATGGTTGTTGTCGTACCAAAAAAACAAACCAAAACAAAAACTATATTCTTGTGAAAAAATTAGTTAAAGCAATTCCCAGGAAACTCAAATATTTGCATTCAGAATTACAGCTATTGCATTTCAACTGGCTGCTCAGTTCCAACATCTCTATTTCCTCTCATTGCCCAACTTGCTCGTAGGGGTTCAGGGCTCCTGGGGCTGGTGAAAGTCCGGGGGAATCTGGATGGTGGCACATGCCAAGAGGCTTAATAGTGCCATGTCTGCAAGACATTTCCCATTGCTGTGCTTGTTTAAAGACTGCTGTTAGGAAGAATGTGTGTGTTTTTCAGGAAATATTTTTGTTGTTGTTAATAAGCAGCTATTATAGATTTTTTTCTAATACTCTGATGGGTATGTGTTTCTATCTATAATAGTAGATGAGTGCAAAAGATGTGACTTACTCGAAATTGTGTCTGATTTGCTCTAAAAGGGATATTCTTAACATTTACTGCTGTCATTTACTAAATATTGTTTGTTAGTTGGAGGAAGGTTAGTACAGGATTGGAAATGGAAATTCAGTTTCAGGAGAATTTAAGAAACACTTTCCCCTGAAAATTTTATTTAGCTTGCTGTTTATTTAAGAAATAATGTTAGTGGAATTGGCATACTGCAATGAAGGATCATTTGCTACTGCTATACAAGTGCTGGTACAAACCTCAGCATTTATAGAAAACAAATGTTGAAATGAAGTTGAGACATTTATTTTCTAGGCAGGAGATGTTGATTCTCTGACAACATTATATTGCATTGCCTTTACTTCTGTTATGCCAAATGATTGATGTGGATTTAATCATTAGTTTAATGGCTGTTTTGCTCAGTGGAGAGGCAGTTGAGAATTTCATTATTATTAGTGAGCAGAATTTTGATTGTCCTACAAAAGAGACTGCTGGCCCCAATTCATCCCAGGTGTAAATCCAGATATTCATCGTGACCAAGCCAAGAGCGATGTGCTCACAAAATACTGTGAATATTTGTTTTTGATTTCTATATAATAAAGAGTGGTAAGTAGTTTGTTCATGTGGGTAGTATACTCATGAAATAGATATATTTTAGTAGTCCGGTTGGCTGGAAAACAATTAAATTACTAGAATTTAGAATGGAAGAAAAATCCTGAGCCACTAAATACTGAGGATGCTTAAAGCAGCCAGCACTGTTGACAGAAATTACAAAAGAGTGCAGGAGAAATGCAGGCTGATGAAGAACTGCTGGTGCCTGTGTATCTGCATGCGCTGCTGAATGCAGTCAGCAGTGCCGGAGGAGTTACTGAATGCAGTCAGCAGTGCCTATCAATTGCTGGAGGAGGACATTCCCAAGAACTTTTATTGAACAGTCACGGAATAATGCATCTGGAAGGAGGATATATTTTCTTTGTCTCATAGGGTGTTTTCTGAGCGAAGCAGGAGAGCAACCTGTAATAACAAACAGGTAGTAGGTGTTCAGTGGTGATGTTCTCTCCATGTTGCCTTTGTGTTGTGAAGTTTCTCCACTAAAACAGAGCAGCGTGCAAATCTGAACTTGTGGAGTGATTTACGTCTTCATCTGAAAAATTTTGTTGCGTGACAATCATGAATTGAAGGTGCTCATTAGACATGGAAAATGTCTAATCGTTTTGTCAGTCTCGTCTCTTTTGAGAGAGATATGTGGTGAAATGTTTTTCAGCTTTATTTTCCATGCTTTAAAGACTTCTGGTGGTTGATTTTAAGATTGTGGCTTTTCCCATCTGAGCTGTGAGAAGGGCAAGCATGGTTGTGGTGGAAGGGATTTGGTTATTTATTACTTGTGTTGATGATTAAATGACGCTCTGTGGGAAACCTGGCAGAGGCAGAGCTTCCCGGAGGAAGGGGGTTGTGCGCTCCCTTTGTGGGCTACTGAGCCTCTTTGGAGAGGAGAAGCTTGGAGGTGCAGGAAGCTCCCAGGCCGGAGATGGAAATCTGCATTGAGGAGCAGGGAGTAACCCCAAGGGTGATGAAAAGGGTTTCTTAGGAGGTCTGGGCGGAGCTTATTGGCACTCAAAACAAGTCACGAAACATCTCCAAGCCTTCTGCAGAGGTACTGCGTGTAGCGGTGCAAGGGAAGAGACGTGTACAAAGTCCTTCCATTTCTCTTCTGTCTAACCAATTTCCTTTGAGATTTTTCTGCTTTAATCATCCTACTTTGCATTCTAGTAAAAACTGTCCTTTGGGGGCTTAAAAACCTTTTGTTCTTGCAAGTGTTCTCTGCAGAGGAAGGTCAAGACATAGCCTCAAACACACTTTCAGGTCACTACAGTTTCGCTGTGTATTTGTTACGCTTGCCCATATCCACCTTTTTTTGCAACAGGCCCTCCCATTCGGCGCTGTTTCTTGAGCCGCCGCTTTCTGGGGAAGGTGGTTGTGACAGGGAATGTTGCTGCTCCAACAGCATCTTCACTCCTGCTGCTCCGTGCCACGAGCGAGGACGTGCTGAGGCTGAAGGGCAGCCTCGTGCAGGGTGCCCTTTGACAGAGGAGGAGAGCTGGGTGGCAGCAAATTTTTCCACTGAGGCAAATAAATAGGTCATGATTCATCTTTGGCAGCCCTGTGCCTAAGCATCATTGACAACACATGATGTTTATTTAAAAATAAGCTCGTTCCCCCTGTGTTTCTTGGTAGCAGGCTTAAACATGCTAACGAGCAAAGTGGCTCTTCATGAACCTTCATCTGTCAGTATCAGGGAGCCTGGTTTGTGTTCCCGGGACTTGGAGTACCTCTGAATAGCACCTTATGTTTGCATCCTACTGCGTTGCCAGGCACAGTGCTTTCAGGATAAGAGGGAACATGTTAACGATTGAAACACCCTGTAAAATGAGGACGAAATTGGCAGTGATGAGCAATCGCTCAGGTCACTGAAGGGAGGGCTTCCAAATGGCATCTCAGCTGAGCACAGCACAGGCCCAAGGCCCAGGCAGCGTATTCCCCATGCTCTGCCAGGCTCCTCTCGCTGCAACCTCCAGGGTCCTTCTCATATAGAGGAATTGATTTCAGATGGAAATCCATTGATAAAAATCTAGGCCATAGCTATTCTTGTTTTGTGACAGTATCAAGTCTCAGTCAGTCTCAGCAACATGAGAGCAAGATGTTTTTTAAATGCAAATCTAAACACATTTCTAATCTCCATATTTTCAGAATTTATTGCTGGGTTAAAAGCTTTCTGAAGTCAGGTAAGTGGCAAAGTTATCATTTACTATGACTTCTTTTGTTCCTAAGACAGCAAGTAATAACTGAATAGGAGCCATCCTTTGGGGAAGATTGTCCGGGAGTCTGTCCCTCTTCTTCATGTCATTACTGACTCTCAGGAGCCTATTCTGAAAATCTATAGAGCTTACTCCAGCGCTGACCTTGTCTAATCGTATTGATTGTTCGTAACTGAAGGCTAATTAGGAAGCAAGTTGCTATGGTAATTCTTGAGTCATACATATAAAGCAAAAATACTGCTAAAACCACTTGTGCATGCTGACTATTAACATAGTTAAACAAATTAAAAAATATAATTCATTCAGATTAATTCTGAAATTCAAATGAAGATATAATATGCAACAAGAGTTTTTCCCTTGCTGCCACATTTCCCTCTTTCATAGTCATTTTGTTCTTTTATTTGTCTGTTCTCTGAGCTGTGCATAATTTTAGGACTAAAGGACAAAATAGACTTTTGGTTGTTCTCCCCCACTCCAACCCCCACAAAATATCTCACAATAGGCTTCATATGATGGAAGAATGACTCAAGCAGAAGGTAACAGGACTTTGAACCTCAGCATTTCTAGGTCACTTGTTCATATCCAGTCCACATATGAGTGATTAAGGCTTTATTTTCAAATGGGCAAGTTGGTGGCTTGCATACAGTGAGATGGTGATCTCAGCCTGTATTCTCAGGAGACTGTGATTCATATAACCCACAGCTGCTGCAACTGGCTTTAATCAGAAGCCTCTCTTGGCCAGACTTTGAAATGGCTCTGAAATGGAAATGGTACCTCAGCGGGTGACCAAGCCACGTTGTGGGCGCTGGGGGAAGATTGCATTGTTTTGGCTGTGCTGTGCCTCATTTGTGGATAAATGGAGAATGTCACCAGTCACAATCCATAAATTCTTCTCCCCTTATTTCTTAGCTCAATGTGACCCAAAGAAAAATCAAGAGCATTTTCCCTATTTAACAGGTGTCCTCCGTCTCTGTTTGGCCCCTTACTAACCAGTCATGACCCACAGAGAATCTAGTAGTACTAACATCTGCAGGCCTTTAGGGAGAAGGAGAAGAATATAAGGACATAGGAACGTGCATGCTGTTGCTGCCCTTGTAGGCGATCTGAATGCGTGGCAAAAGTATCTAGCAGAGTCACAGGACTGCATAGGAGGTAGGACTGAGTTGAAGCAGTATTCAGGTGGATGTAGGTTTCTCTGCATCTTTCAATCCCCACAGTATGAATGTCCTTAAAATTGACTTCAACTGCATGTAAAGATGAGCAAAAATGTGCAGCCATTCTTAGCATTAATCTTTTTGAATATGTCTCATAAATAAATGCAGGATTCTCCCTTTTACTACTCAGGATGTGCACACGTGCAGAGTTACTTTCGTTTAACAGAGGTAAGATAAAAATGAAGATGTATGTGCACATCTTCAAATGCAAAAACATCTGTTCTGGGGCTTTGCCTGCTCCTTGAAGTTAAACAGGTGCCACAGTGGAAGCAAGTCCTGATCCTGCTGTTCTGGAGTTCCTGCCTCACCTCACCAGCAAGGGAGCCTCAGAGAGCCATGAGCTCAAAACGTGTGTGCTTACCTGCTGCCTGAGCAAAGCTCCCTGCTGGGCATGGGCATTGGGGGTTGACCTGGGGAGAATTTCTTCCTTACCATGTCTCTAAACCAGAGCCAGCCTGCAGAACCAGCATCAAATCACTTAGTTGACTCTAGAACTTCTTTTCGTGCCCTCATTTATATATGAACCAATGCAGTGCAGTGGAGAGGGGCACCCAGGGAGGTCACTCCCAAGCAGGTCACTCCCAAGCATCCAGAAATTGCCACTGGGTCACAGCAGGTCACTCCCAAGCATCCAGAAATTGCCACTGGGCGCTCAGATGCAAGGGCTTTCCTGCGGCAGAGGACAGCACTGGTGCTCAACGGACACCAGGATGCCCTTGTTTTTTGAGTGCCTCTGCCAGCCTGAGTTACATTTGTAGTCGTGGCAGAGACCCTTCATGGAGAGCACGAGCAACTTCCTTGCAAATGGGGTTAGGCACGCAGAAAGTCTACTGATCACTGATATTAGAAAAGAAGCAGTTTCACGTGGCCAAGAATCTATTATCTTTAATGCTCTTTGGGATAATGTGTGTATATCTGTACAAATATAAAAATATGTTAATATATTAGAGGGTTGCCCAATTTTTAAGACATATTCCTTTCCTCCTAGAAAGGACTTGTTTATCTATGTGCAGTCTTGCTGTGCTTGCAAGTAAAGGAGGTTTTTTGTGTCAGAGGCACTCAAGTGGATGTCTGTGATTTTTCTAAGGTGTCATAGCAGAGACTAGCTTAGTCATTTATTGAATAAGATTCTAGAGGTATTGAATGAAGCTCCTCTTTGCTGCCATTAGCTGCTTGGTAAAAGAATTAGGGATTGTGAGTAATTCCTGGGTTTGTATAGTATGTCACCTCTGCGCTCCCTGACACAGAACCTGCAGGTTTGGGCTTAGTGGTAATGGTAATTCTGCCTTCGAAGCCACACTATGGTAGTCACTTAAGTCACCTACATTGCATTACTTGTTTTGTACATCTTTTGACACAACAGCTTCTTGCTAGTGCTTCTGCTGTTCTGTCATTCTGTTACAAGGTTTGGATATGACTTTAGAGGCACAAAAGAAAATCCTTTTTCCTGGGTAGCTTCTTTCTGAGGGTCCCAATTACACACATATGTATGCAAAGGGATATCAGCTCAGCCTTGAGGTAAAGCTCATGGATAAGAGTTTGTAGGGTCAAAGCTACACTTAAGATGTAAAACACAAGAATAGTAGATAGTTTTCATGGGAGGGAAGAGTGAGCAGAAAGAAGGAAGATGGGAATCTCCGCGCTGAAAAAGGTATTTCACAGGGAGCCTGTAACATTGACTACCAGAAGCCCGAATCCCTTCAAGAAGGCATGTAAAAGATATAATAGATGGTGTTGGCAGCTAAAAGATAATGTCTGTATTTGCAATGTTGTTTAATGTTATGTGATGATAACATTTTTCTCAGGATGGGTGAAATCAGTACCCATGCCAAACAAATGCTAGCTCAACTTTTAGGTAATTCTTTATTTAAACTTACAGTAAATGAAGAAAAAAATATTAATGCCTTAGATAGATAAAATAAAACCTTGGATGGAGATTTATTTGCAGTGAAGTGGGTGTAGCATACTACATGATTTGCTCTGGTGAATATCCAGAGTCCACCCATAATCCTGAGGACATTTTTAATGCCAGGACTGAGGGGGAAAAGGGTTTTTTTCCTAGCTTAAGAAGTTTCATATTGCATGTCTGGGGTGCTTGCTATTCTGAACTTCTCCATTTCTCTCATGCTTTGGAGGTAGTGGTGAAGTGTGCCCCAGAGGCATTTCTTGTGTGTGTTTTATTAAAATATTTCAAAACTAACTGTGAAAGTGGCTGAGGACATCTGCTTCAAGACATTCTGTGTTGAAAAGCTATCAGTAGACTTTGGGTCCTGGAGACGAAATTTTCTCCAATTCCAAGACAGTAATTTTCTCCAGAAATGAATTTGAACCATATTTTGCTTTGGGAAAAGTATTCAGGTCGTACAAGAATCGGTCTGCTGTGAAGATAGGTTTCCAGTTGGCTCATTCAGCCAATGATCAACCCAAATGCAATTCCTTCATCTTCCCAGGTCATTCTTTGTAAAACTGTTCATCATTAGCAGAATACCATAGCTAAGAGAAAGGTAATAAAACCTAAGTGGCAATAAATGCTTCTAGCCCAGTTCTGTGAAAGGAGTTACTAGGTGGGCATAAAGCTTATGTCAGCGTCTCTGAAAGGGGAAGTCCTTCTCAGCTGAAAAAAAAAAATTTTGTCTATCAGTCTGTCAGCTTAATCTCAAAATCCTCTGACACCCGTCATGTCTGAGAAAGAGTTGTCATTGCTGGGGAGAGTGGTTTTATTTTAGAGAATTCACATACTTCTGCTTTCTCTAAAAACTTTCCCAATCAGTGGTAAAATTTAGTGATTTAGTGATTTTAAAATTCAGTGTGTCTACCCCAGCGGTTCAAGGAGCCCGAGTTACGAGGCTCCTTTCTGTGGGTGCTGCAGGTGGGAGGACCAAGGGCTCACAGGTTTGTCTCCTCCGGAGTGCTGCCCGGGGGGGGTTCTCCGCCTGCTTTTACTGCCTCAAGAGGTGGCGCCCCCTATTTTGCCACCTAAATATAGAAGCTGGAATGCATACGTGCACTGCCTGGATGCATAGGCGCTGCACGGCTCTAGCCACGCTTCAGCCATTGTCTTGGGATTTTGCACGTTGCCAAATTGCACGCATGGCCAGCACAAGGACAGTCATGTCAGCATTCATCTATTAAAAGCAACCTGGAATTGCTTAGTCAGGAAGGGAGTGCAGATTGGAAACTTAATTTTAGGCCGATAAGGCAGCCGCGGGGTTTCGGCTCTCCGTATGCGATGCTGTGTGGAGGAATGATGGTGCACGGTCAGGATGCGCACTTGCCTGGGCCTTGGAGCCCCGGCTTGTGCGGTGAGCTCCTGTCTCCTCCGAGTATCTCATCCCGCAGGAGGGCTGCAGTTTGTGCGACTCACAGGGCTTCACGTGTTATCAGTTTTATTGACAATAAACTAAAATTAATATTATATATCCTTACTATCCTTACAGTGTGAGGCTATATCTAGCTCATCAAACTGTACTGATTATAAAATCAATTCCTGTAATGACGTGACTTCTGCTTTTGAATCCAGTCTTAATCAGTTCCAATTTTGCAGACTAATCATGCACTTTTTTCAGATTAGAGAGACCAGTCTAATACAGTTACATGGACAATTAATTTGATGCAACCAAACCCTCAACAGAGTTTTGTCTGGATTGCTCGCATGGTGCCAAAACTCTGATAGAAATAAAATCCCCTTTACTTCAGAGTGCTTCAGGTGTGTGCAAATTTGCATTTTATTATTCCAGGGCCTGCAGTGATTTCCTTGAGAATATGATCTCATACCCTTAGGAGAAGGCAGAAAGACAAGGCATTGGTACCACCAGATAACAATCATGAAAGCCTTATGTATACACTCTTTTGCTCTAAGTGTGAAATCACTGTTAATATTCAGTTGCTTAAAGGGTTGTCCTACTTATCCAGTCAGGTCACTATAACATATGTGGATATCTTCAGAAAAGTATAGAGATGATGGGAAGAGTTAGTGTTTGAATTCATCTTTGAAATGTCAATAACTGCTAAGATATATTAGCCTGCAACTCCCTTGTGTTCAATAAATCATGATAAGGAGACAAGTTTTTCATGTTCACAAAGAAAAGGGCAGGAAGAAGTGTCAAGCACCTATTTTGAAAAGGTGACAAATGTCTAATAGTTTTAAGAAAGGTAGCTTTTCTTTGTAACCCGTTTAAATCAATGTAGTAGCATTTTGCTACTACAGGGGAAGGTTTTCCAAAGGAGGTTCCAGGTTGGCCTGCTTCTGCTGAGACGATGCGAAATACGGGTTTTGCTGGGTTTCTCTGGATGTCACACCGAGGTGAGGGCTGCCCGGTGCTGCGTGTGTCAGGGTTCGGTTCAGACCCGTCACAGCGGTTGTGCACTCAGTGAATCCTGGGCAGGATTTGTGCGTGTGGGTGTGTGTGAGTGTGTGTGAGCATGTGAGATGCCCACACCGCAGCTGATTTTTCCTTCAGCATGACTTAAATTTGGGCATCAGTCATAGCTCCAGGTAGAACTGACTTAGCGAATTGTCTGATACAACTGCAGAAAAGCTCTAAAGAGTATGTGCATTTAAAGAAAGGAAAAAAACAAAGTAGGTTTGATGTTTCTTCCCTTCCCTTGAGTCAGTGCAGAGCTAAACCAGCTTTGCTGCAGTACAGAGCATGAGACCGTTGCGCTCTGCAGTGGTAACTGGTACCAGTACCACTGGTAACTGCAGATGACCATGCAGTGAAAAAAGTTGTTTGGAGGAAGAATCCATAGACCTTCCATCCCATCCACCACATCAAGGAGCCTCCCTTGTGCCAAGGGTGAAAGATCGGAAGGCCCAGCTGGGATGGATGCCAGCAAGCCCTTGCCCTTGGTACCTCTGCTCGGGGGGAGCTTGGTAAGGAAAATCAGACGTTGGCAGGGAGCGGGATGCAGCCAGCCCTGCAGGGGAAGCAGCGCGGCTCCAGCGACGGGGGACGTTCCCCCTTCCCACCACGTGCTGGGTCTGTGTGAGGGCACCCAGGCAAGCACCCCAGAAACCTGAGTACCCTGTGGATGTCTACGGTGAGATTAAATACCGAAATGTATCTGCAGTAATAGCGCAGCTGAATTCATCAGGCAATAGTCCGTGCAACCCGATGTCATTCCTGTTTCTGGTTTTGATAGTTGAAGGTCTTCATGCCTGTGAGTCCACGTCGTATAGCACCATGTAAGGGACTGATGCTGGGATCTCCACCGAGCTGGTGTGTTGCCATTACTGTGCTTTGTCTTTCTTTTGACAGAAGTTTCCACTTCACAGTTATTGTTAAATATATAAATGAATATAAATACCTACTTATATCTGCACCTTCATTTTAAATAGTCAGAGAGGAGAAACAGTTACATTTCCTAAAAGGAGGAGGAAAAAATCCTATCTCTTTGTGTGCCCCACTCTGATCCTGGAAGTAATTTTTGTCATAAAAGACATATAAATGTCCAGTCTTTTACTCTTTCATTAACTTGAAATGTGAGATCACTTGGCTGTAAAACCATTAGTTTGTGAGTTTAATGCTTGCTTTTGCTGTAAGACTTTGATTAATGTAAGAGACTTTCTTTAAAGGACTATGAAGAAACTGCCATGAACTATAAATCCTTTGCTATTTGAAATGTTTAAATGACCATTTCAATATACCTTGATTTTATTGAAAGTAGATATTTTGAAGGGAAATGTTTCCTGTTCTGCATACTGGGCTCTGTCGCAGACGCTGTGAGCATCCAGCAGCATCGCCTGCAGTCGAGCTCCCAGCATAAAAAAGCAAGTGAAGCAGTGGGAATGCGTGGCTGGCAGTGAAAGGGAGCTGAGATTATCCATTGCAAAAGCTCCATCTTAGATCATCATAAATTGATGATGAAACAGTACACTACAATCAGTTGCTTCGAAATAATAAATAATATTGATTACATCTTACTATACTAGTAGCAAAAGAGAGGTTATTCCTTTATAGTGTGACCTTGTCACACCCTAAGGTCTTCAGCTAACTTTGAAGAAAAAAATAAAGCAAACATTTATCTCTGTAAAACATTTTTACTGAATTCTTTTTCCTTTTTTTGGCTGTTTGAGGATCACTGTTGATTTCAATAGAACTGTGAATGCTCTTGGAATCTAAACATACGCTCAAGTACAATTTGCAACCCTGGGATCTTAGTATGGTGGGTTGTTGGAGGGGTTTTTTTATTATTATTTTTTTTTCCTATAATTTGTTCCTGATCTCTGCCTGCATCTTTTCAAAGGCTTGCATGGATCGGAACTGATGCTCAAACTGCTGTATGGGTGTGCTGTGGTAACTAGAGTTAGAGCTAACACTCATACCCACACAAAATGTAGCAACATCCCACCTTCTCTCATGATGGATACACAAAAGAAGATACACAAAAGAGTATCTCTCAAAAAGATACACAAAATAAACAACCATATCCTGGTGTTTCTTTATACTGTAAGACAAATCACTTGCACAAATGCTAGCCAGCAATCCCCTTTATCGCTTTGCAGCAACTGGCACAGGTTTTACTTGCTGTCCTCTAGAGACAACGGGAATCTGCCGCATGGTTTATTTGGTGTGAGGTTCATAGTGTTAACTCTAAAAGGGAGCATAGTTCAATTACCGGTATTATCCAAGGTAGTGGCCTTTGGGTTTTTCATAAGCAGGATGTGTATTTGACACTATTCATTGGATATAAATAAATTGTTAACAAAACAAAATCCAGACTACTGTTGCTCGTGGCTCACAGTGTGTGACTGCTCTCCTAAACTGAATGTTCTGAATTCTTCTGTTTGCCTGAATGGTATGTGGAGAAATGTGGAGATCCCCAAACAGCAAGCAGTGGCGTCCTGTTAGAGAGCAGCACTCTAGCATTGTCTTTGGGCCAGTTCTGAGGAGGAGGATGAGTAGGGTCATCACCAGGGTTTCCTAACGAAAGCTTAGAGAGGGTTTAGAATTCACTAGGATTCTTCTTAAAGCTGTTTTTCTTGCCTTTCGCTTGCAAAGCTCTCCCATGCTTCACGCCAGGAGGGTTACTGGCTTTCCCCGTTTGGAGGGGTGGTCTAGCCTGGGTATCCCTGTCATGACCGTGATAACTGCAGTAGCTGTTTGCCTGAGTAGCAAGACAGGAAGAACATTTAAAATGGACATGTTTTAATTATTAAAATTACTGTTGTCTTTATGCTTGTGACTAGGAGTATTTGTATGACAACCAAGTAATTCCACAGATATCTGAATCCCACTTATGCAAGTGTTACTTAAATTCTTTAAAAACCTAATCTTTTAAAAGCCATTTAAAGATTTCTATCTCTCTCTCTTTCATTCCTTTTTAATCATATGTTCTCTAATCTTTCAAAGTGTCATGGCTAGCTTGTGCCCTACTTTAATCAGATCTGTATCTTACATTTTTGTGTTTGAAACCAGCACATACCCATCACAGTCTTAGGAAGCCAAAACATTCTTCTAATGCAGAAACATTTAGTTTGTTACCGTTCTTCTGAAAGAGCTACATTTTCCGAGTTGTTCCCAAGTTAAATAACAGACTGGGTCACAAAAGATTATTATTACCCTTCACAGCAGTGTCGCTCCCATATTGTGGTTTCTTGGTAAGCCTGTTTGCCCACACAAGGCAAAAAAAAAAAAAAAAAAGGCATTTTTCCCTGAGCATTTTTCTAATGTGAGATCTCTTGGTTAAATGGAATTGCTGGTGTAAAACCTGCTTTTGCTGTGGAAATTTCTTTTCTAGGCAAGTGCCTTTTAGATTGTAGAAGATGACAAATATATTTGCTCCAAACAAGAGCAAGCATAAAACTGGTTCAGATCTTGAAGGTCTGTTTGAGACACTTTTTATAGCTTTAAATCTTCTAGACTGCAGTTGAGTGAATTGTAGTGGCATGTACATACAGTATAGTGGTTGATTACTTCTAATCTGTATAGAATCATAGAATGCTAAGGTTGGAAGGGACCTCTAGAGATCATCTAGTCCAAGCCCCCTGCACACACAGGGTCACCTACAGCAGGTGGCTCAGGACTGCGTCCAAGCGGGTCTTGAAGGTCTCCAGAGAAGGAGACTCCACAACCTCTCTGGGCAGCCTCTTCCAGGGCTCTGTCACCCTCACGGTCAAGAAATTTTTCCTAAAATTCCTGTGGAACTTTTGGTGTTTCAGTTTGTGGCCGTTTCCTCTAGT